>JAUPFV010000005.1:162537408-162745164 GCA_036936605.1 Limnanthes douglasii subsp. nivea | reverse complement strand
TTCAATTATCCATTATAGTCTTCTCATACTTCGAATATCCGCTCAAGGTTTAACCATATAAATTTCAAATCAACTTCTCTCCCAAAGAGCTTCACGAAATGCATAATTGATCGCCACAGAATACGTAATCATTGACCATATGAAAAGTCCCCCCTATGTTTGTTTTAGAACACACGTTTCTTGTATCTTGATACAATATTTGTCATATGAGTATAAATTTTTCATAAAACTCAAACCCAATAAACTTGTATTGTATATTCACTAATATTCATGCATGCTAACTCAATAAATCTACCATTTTATTCAGAGCCCCTAACTTGTGTGTCAAAATGGATGAGAGTTTCTGTAAAACTTTTTACTAATACGTTTTCTACAGAGAGTATATATTACTTGTGATGACTCAACAAATATCTAAGGGGCAAATATGTTCATAGTATTTCAAGAAAAATCACAAAGTTAAAAAGAGAAGCTAAGAAAAAATTCTAGAGACAGAAGTTATCAAAGATAGTAAACGAATCATAGTTGTTCACCTTTTCCATGAAAAATTACATTGTCTTATATAGTAATGGTGGTGGTCATTTGAGCTGACCTGATTTTTTTTTTTCTATTTCATCATATTAATTCAATTTTATTATATAGATTTACTCATTATTACAAAAATACCATCCATGCTACACATTTAGTAGGTTCATATTACAAAATAAAAACCGGTCTAATATTAAACTGGTTCAACATACGAGGGTTGGATAAGTCATGCCCTTATGAGTAGCTCTTCCTAGTCCTTGTGAGGATTCTTCAGGAGGATTAAATTTGGTATTTATTTGGATTTCATCCACACCCTAGCCGCGGATTACAACCAATCCTATAATCCATAATGGTTTAAGTCAGATAATCTATACTCTAGTCATCACTGATGTGGAAATCATTGCTCTCGTGAACTGTGCACACGAAAACATTTGACCTGTGCAGTAAAACCTTAATGATGAAGCACGAAGAGGTGGTAAATAGACCTTTCCACTGTCCAATATTAGTATATGTTGGGGCGTGAGATGATAACTAAGAGATTTTTTGAGTCCTACTAACTGGTGTTCGTTGGTCATTCGGGCTTCTGAAATACCCTCTAAAAATTTACAACTGCATTTCAAATTATTTTCACTTCTCACTGATTCTTGAGATAATTAAAGAAAATGATGTGCTTTTACCACCGCAAAACTCAGTTTCCAGTTCGATTGTTGCCGCAAAAATGTTTCCATCACAAATCATTTCCTTATTTCACTCTGTTATCACACAATTTATATAGAGTTATGCGGACAACTTGCTCGAGGTAACTTACTCCGAAGCTTAATTTATTTATATGTTTCACCTTGACAATTCCTCAGAGTAGCTGTCAATTTCTAAGCAAGCCGAGGTGAGAAGAGTTGTCGTGATTATATAGGAAGAACTTGTTCTAATTTTTCAAGTGTTTGATTACAGAGACAACGCATTAGGAAGAAAGTTTTTTGAAATGGTGGGCCCCTCATCTTCTTCAAACCATTATACTTACATTTGACAAAGAATACTTATCCTCCCAGAAAACGCATTCTTAAAAAAAACGAACGCCAATTATGATTTATTCTGATGGCGCCAATCTGAAACCGGAGAGACACTCCTCCCTTAAAAAACCCTTCATTTCTTTGGAGAAAAGAAAAATGTTTCCCAATCAACAAGACAAGAAATATAATAGGCACGTGCTGATTTATCTAAACCATAAACCCCCTGGAGAAATCAGTTGCGTTCGAAGGAAGGTTCCCACAAGAGCCTAAATGATTTTTGAAAGTCAAGATATGCTCGTGGAGATATCTACTGGCTCTCAAAACAGAATATCGGTTTCCAAAAAAAATCTTATATGATTGGTTAATGAACCTGACATGAGGGTTGACATTGACAACTCAAATGAAATGGGAAGTGGCGCTAAGGATAAGGTTGAAATACTGTGGGAAAGTAAAAAGAAAAACTTGAAACCAAAGAAAACGAGGAAACAATAAGTTAAAGTTAAACAACCCTATGAGATATACGAGGTGCTCGAGAGTAACCTTCATAAGTTCAATCGCCGATACCTCATAGCTCCTTATAATATTAAGTAAAACTAAATTTCTGAGACAGATGAGTCAAAATTCCGACAACGACGGGGAATTCCAAATTTAGTGCACATTTACTTTCCTAAAGTTAGAGAAACGCCACATTCTGGCAATAAGCATGAACTTGTTGTTTATCTAAATTTCTTAAATTTGGGGCTTCAGTTCCGTCTATAACTATCTATCGTTTGGTACTTTGAACTGTTGAATATTTTTTCCAGTCAAGCTAATACATGATTCACTCTCATATCTAGTATCGTAACATTAAGGCTTGCTGGAATCAAACTCCTCATGGAACAATTCATGGCTTTTACTTCCCTTCCAAGGAACCCTCACATCTCTTTTTACTTCTTCATCA
This sequence comes from Limnanthes douglasii subsp. nivea, assembly GCA_036936605.1. Classification (NCBI taxonomy): domain Eukaryota; kingdom Viridiplantae; phylum Streptophyta; class Magnoliopsida; order Brassicales; family Limnanthaceae; genus Limnanthes; species Limnanthes douglasii. The sequence goes on along the minus strand of JAUPFV010000005.1, from coordinate 162,742,692 downwards.
TGGGTATGAATAAAAAGCGACGAATGACATCCTTGAAAAAAAAAGAAACCTTAGAATTAAAAGTTCTTCTTTAGTAGTAGTTGGTGGGAGAAAGGAAGAAAAATATCAAAAAATAAACCCGTTAGTCGGCTTATGATGAAGTCAAAAAGTAAAAGTTAGCCCAATATTCTACCGAACTAGTCTAAAATTATTATAAACTTATTAATTTTGTACTTCTTATATGATATTATTTTACAGGAACTCTAGGCCTCAACAACAACATCTGAAACCTGCTGAAATGACTTTCACCGAGCTGAGCAAGTGGGCTAGATAAAACTGGTCAAGCAAGTTTCACAACTTCTTTACTCTAATTAACCTAGTTTGAAGCCATTTATAGAGTATGAGCCAATACACTACCATTTCTTCAGAATAGTTGAAGACTGCTCGTAATTTGGTTGAAAGTATACATTGATTGGCTACCCTTGATGCCCAAGTTTTCCTTGTAACCAGAAAAATGAATGTCGTTCATAAAGTGAAGAAGGACACTTATGTTGGTCAAGATTATTAGAAATCCGTGAAAAGTGCAAAGTATGAGAAGTAAACTATCTTTGTTGGTCGGGAGTTTAATGGACAACATAATAATATTGTTGATCCTTCAATGTTTGGGAAAAAAAATAAAAGGCCCCTATCGTAAAGAAGAAGTTCAATACACACATGAAAATATAAGAAGGGAAGAAAAAAGAATTCTTCAGTTAGAAATGATTCAAATGTTGGAAAGGAGATTATCCTTTACTCAGATTAAAACATGATTGTTGTATTGACTGACCATTTTGATATTCGACTTTTTGGAAACCAGTCTCCAAATCTTCTGGAGAAAGACCACCATAAGCTAGATATACAACCCCAAGAGCTCCACCGCCACTTTCCCCGAAGGAGAAACTACATGGATCACACACTCAACCCTAAAAAGACCAACCACCAGTTTTTCCAGTGGGAAACTAATGGATCAGCTTCACCCAACTTTTGGTCATCCCGACTTCTCGATACATACCGTTTTGCCTTAACTCTTCATGAGCTTGTTGCTCATATTGCAAACCTTGAAAGGGAAGTGACACAAAAAATGGATTCGGAGAATGCTATAGACTTAATTAAGCGCATTGAGAACTCCAATTCAACCCTTGAATAAAATTAATTTCCCATTGAACTCAAATTTTTTATATTTGAATTAATTGCCTATATAACTCAAATTTTTATATTTGAACGAAAAAGTGCATCATACAAAAAAATTCAATTGCATATAGAACCCCATGTTGGGCTCATTCTATTGAAAATAACTTACGAGTTAAACTTAACTTTCCAAACTGAGCTGACTGAGTTAACAACTCCATGTTGAAAACGAAATCAGATCACAATGTGAGTTTTTGATGAAAATAAATAGCACCATGATTTTCTTATGGAGAAATAGAACACTAGGTAAAGGCTTCTCATGAGGCTGAAGAATGTAAGAGAAATATTATCGAAGATCTTACTACTTTTAAAGATCAAGGGAAAAAAATGAAGCAACTGCACACTATGTTGTTGCCAATGAACTCTTAGGAGCCGCAACTCAGCGCTACACAATAGTCAAATTTACAATTGTCCTTGGTTTTCATGAAAGCTTTTCGGATTTGAACTTGGGCTTATATTGGAATATGGTTCTACAATGGGATCGCTCCACGTGTATTTTGTACGAAGATGAAAGAATGAGCGTCTAAAGAATATGTAGTTGAGCCATTTGCGGATTAAGAAGGTGAAGAATATGATGGTGGTGACTGTGAAAGTGGGGTAACCAATGAACACCTATCAAGATAGTCAGCCCGCAGGTGACCCTGGGGAAAACTCTAAATAAGTTTATTTTATGTTCTCAATGTTGTGTAACGTTTTTTGTGTTTCTTTCGAACTGAATATGTCAAAGTACGCTAGCCAAACAAAAAACCAAATTACCTGACCATGCGACTTTGCACAAAGATAAGGAAATTGTTTACAAATCAAAAAATGATTCCAAAACTCTTGGCTTTGATGCTTGACAACTTGTCGCTTAAGGCTGTAGGACCAACAAGTTCGGTGGTGCCATGCACCATGACCATTTCATTTATTCTTTATATTCGGATTTTATAAATATTAATCCTTTTGTTCATTTTTTTTGTTATCATTGTATACAGTTTTCATACAAAGTTATGCCTTCAGATTTTATCAAGTAAATGTAATTAATCCTCAACCGGTTACCAAAGCTCTTTATAGATTCAAAAATACTGATATCCCCGCGTCGACAAACTAATATTAGGACCTTTAAATGTGACCAACTAATGTTGGAACCTTTTAAACATGACCAACTAGTGTTGGAACCTTTTGAACATAACCAATTAGTGTTTGAACCTTTTTTAACATGACCAACTAGTATTGGAACCTATTAAACATGACCAACTAGATTTGTGACCTTTTAAAAATGACCAACTAATGTTCAAAACTTTTTAAAATTTGGTTGGAGTTTGTTGGACCTGTCAAAAATCAAGTCAGAAAATATAAATGACAAATGATTTATATTCATCAGCGGACTATGTGAGCACATCATTAAAACCTTCCTACGGGAGCAGGGTAAGAAAAAGCATGCCACCAGTCATTACATAAATTGATTTTTTTTAAAATATTTACATACTCATTAAAAATATAGTGTTAAATATTCGATGTTCAAGGATCCTAAAACAGTTTTCCTTCTTGGTTTTCTAACCAATAGGTTCATAAATTTACCCTCTCCCAAACTTTTAATTCTAGTGTGCAAGAACACTTTCCTTAGTACTTTATCCCCTAATTTTAATACTCTTTGAAGAACTCTATATACATATTGCTTTCACATCAAATTTGATAGTGGATGGCTCGGAGATGTGCCTTTATTCATTTCTTTTCGATTAGGTCTAGTTCATACTTTTTGCTTTCATCGTTGCTAACCTTGAATTAATTTGTCACTTTAAATGACGGATGTGTGGCTTCCGCATGAGTTACTGCATCCATCTTATAAACCAAGCAAAATATGATTCATGGGTCACTCTTTGGGGGTTATTCGGTAGGTCCACAACACCTCTTGAAGATAATTTAGAAATTTTCTTGCAATCCCCTCTAAGTTCTTTCTTAATCCATCGATGATAGTTCTTATTATAACCTCCATTTTCCCATTGGCCTAAGGGTGGAATGGAGCTGAAAAACAATAATGAATGCACCTTGAAGAGCAAAAAGCTTTCATATTTTGTTCTCAAATTGTGGGTCATTAGTTGTGGTGATCATTCTCGGGAATCCGAACTTACAACATATGTTGGATAAAATAAAATTGATAACATCCTTTTGTTTTGTATTAAATAAAGGCTCGATCTCCACCCACTTAGAAAAATAATCAACGACTCCTATGATGGTTTGGCATCCTTTGGAGGCCATATGCAACGGACCGACTAAATCTAATCCTCATATATTAAAAGGCAGTGCCTCAAAAATCGATGCAAGTGGGACCACTTGCACATATATGGTATTGGAAAATTGTTGCCAGGTATCATATCTTCTGACTAACTCTTTGGCATCAACCATGATGGAAGACCAATAATACCTAACCAATAAAACCCTTATTTTCAATGTCTTAAACCCACAATGAGCTGACCCCACTCCATCATGCAGTTCAAATAGTATCATTTGAGACTCATTCGTTTAGAGAAATCAAAACAATGGTTGACTTAAATACTTTTATAGAGAACATCTCTGAAGACCACAAAACTATGCGCTTTAAATCTCAATTCGTAACCAATTTTTTATCAATTGGCAAAGTCTTTCTTATCATAAATTCCTTAAGATCATACCTCCAATATATTTCTGGACTTATTGAAATATTTAATGCTTCTTCTATTTTTAGTGTCTGTTCAGATGTTGTTATGGAAGTATATTATTGTTCGAGTATCCATGGATACCCTTCAGAGTATGCTAGAGTTACAAGAGAATAATTATTAGAATTTTTTCCCTCGGCTTGCCTTGATGCATGGTTGATTAGGAGCTGTGAATCACCTATCAAACAAACTCTTTTGACTCCACAAATTCGTGCGAGTCACAATTCTCCCAATGTTTACTTAGCTTTATTATTAGATGCCTTAAAGCCAAAACGTATTGCTTGATACAATGTTTCTCTAGTCGGAGCTACCAATTGAACCTCTGTTCCACAACCTGAAATACTCGAGCCGTTATCCGTTCGAACTACCCACTCATCCTCAAGCATACCAATGTCTAGTTCCGGTTCTGGTCGTTTGGAGTGAAATTCGACTAAAAAAATATGTTAAGGTTTTCGCTTTAATTGTCGTCCAAGGTTCAAAATAAATATCATAGTCTTCTAGCTCAACTGATCATTTTGTTATATGGCTTGATATATCAGTTTTTTCCAATACATTTTTCACTGGAAATAAGGTTCGAACCACAATTGAATGTACTTCAAAAACCGATATCATTTTTTTGCCTCTCACAACTAAATAAAGTGCTAGTTTCTCCAACTTGAAGTATATTTTTTCAGCATCTAACAAACTTTTTCTTACGTAATATACGATACATAAATAATTTTCAACCTCTCTACCTATATTGTGCGCATTGTATAATCTGATACTGCGACATAGACAAATAACTTTTTTTCATAGTCAGCTTATTTAAAATTACCGAAAAGGATATATGCACTTTTATCTTATAGAATCTTTGTCACAATCTAATATTTAGTTAAAACGATTCATTTTTCTCAAAATTTGGAAGAATATATCACATTTGTCTGATGATTTTGATATAAAGCTGTTTAGATCACCCAACCTTTTAGTTAAAATTTATTCCTCTTTGATGGACCTCGGATGATCTAATTGTTAAGGAATTCAACAATATTGGGTTAACTTTAATCCTTTTTCACTTACTATATAGCCTAAGAAGTTTCCAGATCGCACCTCAAAGGTGCAATTTTTTTGGAGTTAACTTTAGATTTATGAATTTTAAGTTACGAAACGTTTGCTCTTAATTAGAAAAGTGATTCTTGTTATCGATATAAACTTTAATATTTATTACGATTTGGCTAGCAATAGCTCTGTTCACTCATCATTGATAAGTCACCCCAACATTATTCAACCAAAAAGGCATTATCTTGTATAAATATAGACATTTACTATTTATGAATGTAGTGTTGTCTAGGTCATTCAGATGCATCTGTATCTAATTATACCCGAAAAAGGCATCCATAAAAGATAAAAGTTTGTTATCCAAAGTTAAGTATACCAGTTGATCAATTCTTAGAATATGAAATGGGTCATTCAGACAAGATCTTTTCAAATCGGTAAAATAAACATTCTTTATTTCCCATTCTTATTTTTTAAAAGCATTGAATTTGTTGTCCATAATGGATATTGAGATTTACTAATATGGCCTACTTTTGATAGCCACTTTACTTCCGCTATAATCACTTCATATTTTTCAACAAACAACATTATCTTTTTCTGAATTAATGGGCGTACATTAGATCGTACTTCAAGTTTATGACAAATAACATTAGTATGTACTCTTGTTACGTTTTAGGTACTTCATGCAAACATATGAAAATTTCTTGACAAAAAAAATCAGTTATCCTCTTACAACCGGTGATAGCAGAATACCAATTTTCAAACTTCTACAATTATAAAATGTGTAAATTATAACATTTTTTTCATAAGGTATTATTGAACTAGGGTCTCCCTCGGATCATCTACAACATATGATTATGAAGTGTACCATTGTACCTGTTATTCTTGTTTTGCTTCATGACTCTTAACTTGTTATGGAGCCAATACAGTAGTATAACACTCATTTGCCACTTTCTGAATACTCTAAATGACTCCAAGTTTATTTCTGACAATGTATTTCAAGAATTGATGAATTATAGAAGAAATAGCTTACATTCTTGACAAGCAAGACCTATCAAAAATCGTATTATATAACGTCAGACCATCCACTACTATAAACAACATGTTTGACCATTTTCTTGAAGGGCCATGGACCTAGTAACACCTCTTATTCGAACTCTCTTATGACATTGATGATGATCCTAGTAATTTTCATTATTGTTCTTTCAGATCGGAGAATCACATGAGGATCTTTCATTCATTTATAGGAGGATATAAACATGATATCAGTCGAATTTCCCGTATTAATTAGAATCTTTCAGATATTACTTTATTTATTAGTTGTACCAATAAAAACAATATCTTCATGAGGTCCAACTACCTTCTTTAAATCATCATCGTAGAAAAGTATAAAGGGCAACGAATTTTTATAAAGATGATTCAACATTTATTCTTTTAACTGTGTAGTTAAACTCATAATATGCCTTTGTCAAGATTTTTTACAGTTACCAATATAATACCCCCACTAAAAATAGTCATTGATTTAAAAAACTTGCATATATTTTTTGAACTTTCTTTCGGCTTTGAGCTCAACAACCATCATAACTATCATTCTGTTTGGGTTTATATCTAAATACTCTATGAACACATCAAAACATTGATATGCTCTCTTATGACCATCATATTTTCTTGTTTCGGGGCAACCTCAACACTTTATCTTTGTGGTACTTCTTGGTTTCTTACATGTCCCGACTGATGGGTGTCTGTCTATTTCTTAATGGAAGTCGTTAACTTTCCATTATCAATCAGAGCTTAAATCTCTTGCCTTAGGGTGACATAGTTCTTCGTATTGTACAAATATCATCGTGATATTTGTAAATTCAATTATTCCTTCTTAAGCTTCTAAGTCGACAGAGGCTTTCTGAATCGGACAAAGTTCTAAGTTTTATAAAAAATAGTAACAACACTTTCTGTTAGTGGGACACAAATATTTGGTCAAACCCACTACTTCGCTATGGGTCTTTGTTGTTGAGCTTGAAGAGGCTGATTTACCATTGGCCTTGGCGTCGTATAACTCAGCCCTATTGGTCGAAAAGTTATAGAATTTTGAGGCTGAAAAGTTTGAACCCGCTGTTGTTGGTAAATTGGAGCGGGTGACTGTTGAATTTTATTTTGTTGGGGTACGGGATATAGTCTCAATTTTTTCATCTCTTATACTTTAATCAATTATTCAACATAGGTTATTAGAGGACCAAAGTTCAAATCTTTTTTTAGTAACTTCATCAGCCAGGTCTTCGGGGAGAAACGTCTTTCGATATGTAGCACAATAGACTTGCTCATAATAATTATTTAAACTAATTTTTGTGTGAACGAAGCACTTAGTAAACTCTCTCAGGCTTTCTTCAACTTGATGTCTCCATTGAATAATCGTATCTTTGTTCTCTCTGAAATCTTTAGTTCTCATAAAATATCGTCCAAAAGTTGTCCATAACATGTTAATTGTTTTTTATGTAACCATACAGAGCTGGTTGTACCATTTTAACACACCATCTTTAAATATTTGAGAGACAGCACGATGTAAAAGCTTGTCATTGTCATCATAATTCATCATAAAATTATTGAATAGCTTAATGTAATTATTCATATCTTTATTTTCATCGAACTTTTCTATTTTTGATATATCAAATTGCTTCGGTAGGTTTCCGGATAAAATTTTTACTGAGAGGGAAGATTTCTTCATTTATGTCTATGATATACTGGTGACCTCCCGGGCCTTCATTAATTACCATATAAAGACCATATTGGAAAGGATTCAAAACTTAGCTATTAACATGGTAATCATAACATTTGTTACTTGAAACCTCATAATGATATTACTAATTGACCATATGCATTGTAGGCAGTTGAACTTGAACCAAAATTTTTGTTGTTTCCCTACTGTACCTTCAATTATTAGCCTATCCTTAACTTCAGAAATAAGAGTTGGCTTATCCGAAAAGACACGTTGTTTCTTCAAATCTTGTTATCGCTTAGAGTATCTATATTGATTAGAGCATCTTTTTTAATAATTATTTCCACTAGATTTTTTCCTTATGCTGTGATGACACCGCTCCGGAGACGAAGAAATTTCCTCTGAATCATACGTAAAATAATCACTAATTTCTGAAGGGATGTAATAATGCCTAATTTTGCGTTATTTTCTCAATGATTAGTAACTTCAGTATTTTTCCTTGATTTTGCTGCTACTCAGACTCAAATCGCCACTGATGACTCGAGAAATATGTCAAAAATATTTTAAGAAAAGTTACACGGAAGTTAGAGAGAGAATCTAAGAGGGGATTCTAAAGAGAGAAGTTTCCGAAAGTAGTAAAAGAATAAATAATAGTTGTTCACCCTTTTCCAGGAAAGTTACATTGTCTTATATAATAATGATGGTTGGCCTTTAGGCCTATAATATTAGTCCATTTCTGGTTATTCCACCCCATCAATTGACTATTATTAGACATATTTACTCTCAATTACATAAAATACCCTTAATGTTACACATTTGGAAGGTTTGTATTACAAGGTAAATACTTGTCAAATATTTAACCGGCTTAATATACGGGTCGGATAAATCTTACCCTTATCAATTTGAACTTCTTTAAGTATTTATATCTCAAAGCTTGATTATTAGTATAGAGTATAATCTCTCGTTAAAGCGTATAATGCTCTCGATTCTCGAAAGCACAAATAACATCATCAAACTCTTGATTGTAAGTACTATACTTTTGAGGTGCATCACTAAGTTTCTCATTTAAAAACAAAGTTTTACTTTTCTCTTGAGTAAAAGTGATTTTATTTAAATTCAATTAGCATAATAATTCACCTCAAATAACTTCTTAAAACTAAGTGCCGCTAAAAATCCTGTAATGGATAATTATTTTGTAATGCCCACAAATGTTGTGTAATTGTTTCTCATCATTGAAACTTTACTTTCTTCAGACGTTTTGTAATGGGTGTTACAATACCATTAAAATCTCTAACAAATCGATGATAAGATGCTACCAGTCAATAAAAACTTGGCACATATCCTACTTTCTTTGGCGTATGTCAGTCATAAATGACATTCATTTTTTCTTTATCAACCAATATATATTTCGAATTAAACATACACCCAAGGAATAATTAAACCTCAATCACCGAACTACATTTTGTAAGACTAGTGGTAAATTTATTTTCATCCAACATTTCTAATACAGCTTGTAGATGCTCCAAATAGTCTTTTGAACTCCGACTTTAAATTAATATGTTGTGAAAGTAAAAAATCTCGTGTTTCTAAAATAATGTTGTAAAACTTGGTTTATAAGTCTCATGTAAGTGGTATATTCATTGGACAATCCAAACGACATCACTAAACCACACATACAACCTTTTTTTTTCTTGAAATCGTTTTCCACTCATCCGTAAGTGTGACCCAAATGTGATGGTATCCACTATGAATATCAATTTTCAAGAATATTTATGAACCCTCAAACATATTTAACATGTAATATATTATCATATTCTAGAAACCATATTTGATAGGCATTATATTGATCACACGACTATCAATGCACATCCAAAAACTTTCATCTTTCTTGAAAGAGTAACGTGAGAATTGTGCATGAACTCATACTCTCTCAAATAAAACTGTTCTTAATTGTTTCATACATTTTTTCCTACAATATTATATTCTCTTTTATACTCATTTGATAGTGTGGAGAATTTGGTAATATTGCCCAAAGAAATAGACTAATATGATGTTAGATGTCTGTTAATTGTTGAAGATATTCCAGTAAATATACTAACATAAAATCATTAAATCCGGTCAACAAATATTGTTTTTTCTCAAGAAATATAAATCTATGTACTATTAACTACTAATGCATACTTAATCATAAAATGTACTTCTTGTATTTCCTTAATATCACATTCTAACGCATTTGAGTACATGACTAAATAAACTAAACGTTGTTCAATAATCATGGAGTTAGTTGAGCCACTGCATGAGCTCTATTATGAAACTATTGTAATACTCTCGTTATCACAATAGAAAATATACACGTTGTCACGCTACTTGTAAGTTACGTCCATAACAAATTGGTAAGGATGTCCACGTAATGCATGACTAGCATCCACGTCCATTACATGACATGTTATCTCATTTATATGCACCTCTGTGATATTCTCCCTATTTTTTATCTGAATCCATCCAATCACATAAGATTTATGGTATTTTTATGTTTGTAATTTCATATGCTCCACCAGATTTCTATACATAAAATTCTCATATCTAACATTGTTGACAATTATTTCCTTGTGAAAGTCATTTACTTTCGTAGACCACATGATTATATGAAGCACACAATTGTCGTACTTATCTTGTTCTTTTGGAATGTTTGCACCATCTAACTTTTCTCATATGTCTTTTATGTGAACATATTATTCTTCCTCATTCTCTTTTTTAATGCATACCAAATTTAATAATTTTATGGCACTACATTCATTCGAATGATGGCCTAGTTATGTTCACATATAACACCTAAAACCTCAACTTTAACATACAAATGTTATGCTCGCAAGGTGTCTTTTACAGCTTTTTAACGCTAGATGCATCCAGTTATCTCTTCAGGTCTAATCTGTGAATGTTTAGACTGAATTGGTTCTTCACTTGGCAATAATCGACCTATGTTCACCATTATAGTAGACGACTCCCCTGTATTTTCTTATATATTGAAAAATGATTGGACATTTTCTCTATTAACTCTGTATTCAAAGTTGCATTATGTGTCTTTATCTATTGTCTAAACAGCTTGTAGTCAAATATTATATTAAATAATTGAAATTAATACCCTTAAATATCTAAAAACCTTATATCTCTCTATCTCATTTAGATTGTTACAAATCGACAACATATATCAGTTCTCTGTATAAACTATAATAGTCTTGTTATCATACATATGACTCTTAAAACTTTGAAATATAACTATTCATAGTCTGGCAAAAAAAATATGTTCATCAAAATTCATATAATTTTCTCCACGATCATATAATAGGTTTACTTTGTTGTCTATCAATCTATAACTTCTCATACTAAACATCAGACTCGCTTCTCAGCTTATATGACATCAACTCAACTTGTCATTCTTCCTCGATTGTTATAAATACAAATAATATATTAACTTTAGAAATCCAATATAAATTTTTTTAAATGTGTTATTTTATAAAGAATAATAATATGTCTGTGTGGATTTTGTAGTCAAAATTGTGACTTTGTTTTTTATTCCCTTAATAAACTACAAAATTATCATCTAAACCTGCATCCCTTAGATATTCAATTTTCACACATGTCATCATTATAAGTGGATGATCACCTCCAGAGCAACCAAAGTAAATTCTCTCGATTATATATTTGTTGGTAATGGTATGAGAATTATATGTATGAATCTCGAGATTATGTTATCACTCCAACAATTGTTCTAATATGGTTCCCAACCTCTTTATGGATCGTCATTACTCATGAATGGATGACCATATATAAGTATACGACCAATATCATTAGGATAAACTTCTTTGGTTATATTGTTGATCATCCAACAAGATAAATCATTAATATCTTATACTATTTGATGCATAATAGATGGTGCAATGAGTTTATAAACATGAATCCAAAAACATATATCTGAAATCCACTAAAAAAATAAAAATTTAAATAAAGTCTAATAATACTATTCGATGTTTACAAATTGAAAACATAGAATTATAAATAGGTTTAGAAAAAAAAAATCAAAATTGAAACTTATTAGAAGATATTCAAAATATCAAATAAAAAATATATTATAAGAAAATATTATATTGAAATAAATTTTATCCAATTTTCCATACTTAAATGGTATTTGGCTTACATCATTTAACATAAATTGTATTAGAATTTGCTAAAGAAATAAAAAGAAAATTGATTAATAATTATTTCATAATATTAGTATAATTAGTTATGGAGCTTTGGCAGATCGACGTTTCATTATAATTTCATATTTATAATCTACATCCTGGCACCAATAATGTTTTCGAGCTAGTTGTATCCTATTCATTAAATATCTTTTCCCACCGAAAATATCACCAAATTTATTGGTCCTTCATCTTTAACGAAAATGCAAATTCTAACTCAGATTACTCACTCATTCCAATAATAGAATTTTCATTTTCGATTTTGATAAAATTGTTAAATTCAAGATACTAATATGATAAAGTTAGATAGCCAGTTTTTGTGTTTATATATTATTATTTTTACTTTAGAACTATCACGATGTATGATACAAGTAAAAATATCTGCTTAAAACGAGTAAGAAGACCTATACATATTGTGGATAAATAAAAGAAGATCAATGATGAATCTCATGGTTCAACTATATTCAGATCACATATATAATTTGTTTTAAAATTACTTAGAATAACATAAACAAAAATAAAACATATCGAATCAACTAAAACAACCTCATTCAACAACCTATTAAATATATTACTATAATTAAGAGTTAATTTCAAAGTACAAAAATCATGGGAGCCGACAATTGAAATTATCAAAATGTCAGATAAAATTAAAATTGCTTCATCTTTTTTTTTGGGAGGGGTGTACCACTAACTATAAAGACTCTGCCACATATCATTGGAACATATTTATCATAAATTGAAGACTAAAAAAATAAAAACATCAAACATCATACAAAAAAAGTTGAAGAACGCAATTGAAGATGCTTTGAAGCTTAATGATGATCAATATGTAAAAGATGTTGCAATGATGATTGTTATGTATATTTATATAACTTTGTTTTTGTCAGCATCTCGTGGCAACCTGTCGTACCTAACACAGTTTATTGAGAGCATATTGAAATCATATACAAGTATGATTGGGCATGTCTTATTATCGAAAATCAAATAAACTCGATAAAAAAAAGCATGGACAATATATCGAATACACAGCGGGGTGTGTTTCAATGCTTATTGTAGGTAAACTATTGAGAACAAAAATTACAACAATAAAGTTACTAATATAATTTATATATGAATTTCATAATTATTTTTCTATAGTTATTCTTCTTGAAGCATACAATGATCCAAATCCTAAAATTTTATTTCTTAAGATGCTTAACAAAGAAAAGGAATAACTTTCTCCCGACAATAAAAAAGAAGTTCTGGCTTTAATTGACGAAGTAATATAGTCAGAGATAAAAAAATCTACTTTACATTTTTTTCACTAAATTAACATTAAAAATATTATTTAGTTACTTTTAATAACTATGTTCTTTATTTTGTTGATGATTATGTTTTGTAAGGTGAGTTGGTATTCACTAATACTTAAGGGCCTCTAATAGTTAAAGAGAATACCTAAAGTGATGAAGCAGTAATGTAAGACATTGAAAAATATTTTCAAGAAGGGAGTGAAGAAGATAACAAAAATTCTTCTCAATAAGAAAACGATGAGGAAAAACCAACAGAAATAAATGAGGATAAAAAATATATATTTTAAAGAAGACCAAGTACAAGTAAAAAGGGAAAGATTAAGAAGACAACTTGTGGATAAAAAGAAAGAATTAACAGTGAAAGAGGAAATGAAGAGTGATAAAAAGATAAAACAGAAGTTACAAAATAAAAAATTGAAGATAAAATAATTGTAAATGACAATAATGTTAAAAATTCAACATACACAATTGGAACTAGAAGTGCCACTCGTATGATGTAGCACAAAAATAAAAAATTAAAGAAAAAAAAAATCGTGAAGAGGAAGAGTGAAGAAAAAGAAGAGGAACATGAAAATGACGAGACAAAAGATAAGAATGAGGTAGGTGAAGAATGTAACCACACTTTAAAATCGAAAAATACATTTTTAATCTCAACAATTTATAAAAACAAAAAAATCTAAAAAATTTAATTAATAATTTATACTAATATACATGAATAACTCAAAAGGTAACAACAAAGTTCAATGAAGTTTTAGTATTGCTAATGAAGACTACAACAAACACTCTTCAAGATAAACATGTATGTTATACCTAAAATATTCATGTTATTCAATTTTTTGTTATAATATTTGATGAGTTCAGATATTTGAGCTACTGTGCCTTGATTAAATCCGAAGGGAAATTCGGACCAAACCACTATAATGAAATTCGTAACAAAACAAATGTATTAAATGTTGACTAAGCTAGCTGCTAATCACTTTAAACCACACTACTAATGTGTCCTTAAACTTGACCCGATTTTATAACCCGACCCAATTAGCCCATGAGTTAGTAATTAAGTATAAATACCCCAACCATTTTCATTAATGAGGGTAATCAGAATTTATTACTAGTAGACAGCTTAATTATCTCTTTATTCACCACTCTAAACATAAAACACCACAAAATACCCAAAACACCTTTTAAACACTTTACGAGATTACCCTCAGATAGAAATAAAACACACCAAATTGGCGACCACAGTGGGAGCGCGACGGTGCCTGAATATTACATTCAAAACCAGCAAGCAAAGCAGTTCAGATGGATCCGAATGAGCAGAATGTTCAACCCTCGGAGGTGGAAAGTGCAAGAGAAAACAAGGAATATACAATCAAGGAGCGAGACCAACTGAGACTGAGATAGAGGCGTTGAGAGCAATAAAACAAACAGAAAAATGAATTAAGGAGAAATATGGAGCGTCAGTACTTCACCACACTGACAATCTTGGAGATAATGAGCAATTTTTGAAGACTCATCTCAGCTCAAAAAAAACACACCGATCTAAGACTGTTGAGAGTTCTACATTTGAGTTCTCCAGTGTTTCATCAAATGAGGTAAAATTTGAAGAATCACTATCTTCAAGTAGTGATGAAGTGAGATCTAAAAAGAAAATGAGGTTAATTAAAAAGCATTCAAGAAAGAGGGACATACATGGCAGGCTCGAGAGGCACCAGGGTAAGGGGTTAGCTCACAAGCATATTGATCAATTATTGATTGATCCATTTGACTTTCAGTCTGAACCGAGTATTTTTACAACCTCTAATGTAGATACTGTTTTCAGTCACAGCAAGAATTGGAGACAATCGCCTTTGTCTGCAAAGATACTCTCCAAACATCTTCCTAAAAGGTTTGATAGCTCAAATATGGAAACATACGATGGAAGTCGAGATCCGGACAACCATCTGGCACAATTTAAGAACTTTATGATGAATTTTGACGATGATGACAAGCTTTTGTATAGGGATTTCTCCCAAACTTTCACGGGGAGTGCCTTCAAATGGTGTATAAGAAATTTTGATACGTTCTGGGTTGCCTTCCGGAGGAAATTTGTTGGAAGTAAAGAACTGAAGGGTAATGGGGACAACATTATCCATTGTGCTCAGGAACCAAACGAGTCCCTAAAGAAGTACATAAATTATTTTGTGAATACAAAGAATGGGCTAACAAATTACTTTGAACAAGTTGCAATTGCTTCCCTTAGGCAAGGCCTGAATCCAGGGAATTTAGCCGATTCTGTGACTCGAAAGAAGGCTATGACCTGGGGTGGTTTATTGAACCAAGTGGGAAAATAGATCAATGTAGAAGAGACAAAGAAAACAAGGTTACACCGTTAAATGAGTTCTACCACTACAACAACAACTGCTTCAGCCACTAACCAATCCGGTTATAGGGCAAAGGAGGCCGATAAGGGTCCAATCGGTCAAGACAGAATCAACCCAACCAAACTTAGAGCCAAAAAACAAGAAGTCAGAGGGGAACTGGGTTCAACCTGAGTGGTTTGCTGAGTTGGGGGAGAGCGTGGCTACAATTTATGATAAGACTAAAAATAAGGTGTATTTTAGAAAACCGGCAGCATTGCAGTCCTCTAGAGAGAACCAGAGCACTCGTTTTTGTCAATATCACAATGATATAGGCCATGATACTTATGATTGTATAGAATTAAAACAGGAGGTCCATAAACTTATTGAGAGGGACAAGTTGGAAGCCTACGTTAAAAAAGCGAAGTAGAAACAAACTAGATAATGCGCAAAATAATTATCCCCGGACGAACCCTTCGAACAATCATGGGATATCAACACAAGAGGTTGCAATGGTGATTGTTGAAAGATTTGATGTAGATTCTAAGTATCAGGATCCAGATCCAGATTGAAATAAGGTGGGGGTGATAACAGAGAAAACCAAGACAGTTTCCGGACTGATCAGCTTCTTCGAATCATTAATTATTTTTGGATGAGATATAGTGACTTCACCTTCCACTTCATCACGGAAGAGGCATGTCTATAATTTGGCCACCCAGTTAGAAGGTGAAATGTGTACCCACCAGCGCCAATCCTCATCCCCATTCATATTTTTCGATGAGGATAACCTGAGGTACATTGCAGGACCTCATGAGGTTGCGTTGGTCATAGGGGCTTCAGTAGGGGGAAACGATATACGCTGAATTCTGACTGACACTGGTAATTTGGAAAATATCTTGTTCTTAAGCTCCTACAAGAAAATGAGAAACCTAGTGGTTATTCAACGTTCGAATAGAACCATTATAGGCTTCACATGAAGTTCTGTAGATGTGATCGGGGAGTTCGAAGAGGAAGTATATTTGGGCAAGAGGACCTTTAAAAAGATGGTAAGAGTGTTGTTTGTTGTGGTGGATTGCCTAACATCGTACATTGAAATTTTTGGGAGGTCTTGGTCTCCTGAATGCATTCTCTGGCCTCTACGGTCCACCAATGCTTGAAATATGTTGTCCAGGGACAAGTAGGTGTTGTCCGGAGCAGTCAAAAGATACCAAGGGAGTGCTATGCAACAGCTCTTGACCCTAAATCTTTAAGGATAGTCAGAATTAACAAGGATTAGCAACTACTGGAGCATTCTATTGAGGTGAGTGAGATTGATGATCCCAAAGAGGCTCCCAGTGTTATAATACCTATCGAAGAGGTTGAAACTCACTCCTTCGCAGAGGGCAAGAATGTTAAGATTGGTTTTAAGATAGCACGAGAGTTGAATAATCCACATGTTTTTGCATGATGTAACAATGATATTACTAGAGTACCGACTAGTATTATTTCACACAATTTATCGATCCGGAGTGATATTGCACCAATCGTACAAAAAATGAGGTCTTTTTCTAAGGAAAAAGCAGATGTAATTGTCCAAGAAGTTGATCGGTTAACCAAGATGGGTCACATTAAAGAATCTCAGTACCATTTGTGGACTGCCAACCCTGTGCTGGTCAAGAAAAAGAATGGCAAGTGGCATATGTGCATTGATTTCACTTACCTCAATAGTGCATGTCCCAAGGATCTTTATCACGTTCCTCGGATAGATCAATTGGTGGATTCTACATCTGGAAACAAATTGTTGTCTTTTATGGATGCTTTCTTAGGGTACAACCAGATTCAAGTAGATCCAAAGCATCAAGATCACACTACTTTCATTACAGACAGAGGTCTTCATTGTTATAAGGAGATGCCTTTCGGGTTGAAAAATGTTAGAGCCAATTATCAGAGATTGGTGAATAAAGCTTTTGCTAATCAGATTGGCAGAAACATGGAAGTCTATATAGATAATATGATGGTTGAAAGCTTGGAGGAACATTCACATATATCTGACTTTCAAGAGATATTTTCCAATTTAGAAGTTGTGAATTTAAAGTTGAACGCTGAAAAGTGTGTATTTGGGGTCCGATCTGGAAAATTTTTGGGATACATAATAAGTGAAAAGAGAATCCAGCATGATCCGGATCAGCTTAATGTCTTTCTAGCAATTGCCCCTCCTCGGAATGTCAAAGAAGTTCAATGGCTTACAGAAAGGTTGGCTGCGCTAAATAGGTTCATCTCAAGGTCATCAGACAAGTGCGCCACATTCTTCCAAGTATTGAGGAACGCTAAAGATTTCAATTGGTCCCCACAGTGTGACCAGAATTTTACTTAAATAAATAAACATTTGTCCTCACCCAAAACTCTTTTTAAACCTGTTCGGGGAGAAAACTCTATGTATATCTAGTTGTATCAGAATATGCAATAAGTATTGTGCCAGTAAGGGAGATGGACAATTACACTCGCCAGGTGTATTACATCAGTAAGAGTCTGCTGGATGGTGAAAGAAGATAGTTAAGATTGGAAAAATTGGCGTTGGCCTTTGTAATTGCAGCAAGAAAAATGAGACCATACTTCCAATCTCATTCTATTATTGTCCGGACCTCTTTCCTTTTGAAAAATGTTCTTCAAAAAGCCGATGTATCAAGCAGAATGACCAAATGGTCAGTAGAGTTGGGTGATTGAAATATTGACTTTTCCCCTCGAACAACGATTAAAGCCCAATTAGTGGCTGATTTCTTAGTATAATTTCATATAGACCCTCCGGACAGGAATCAAGAAATTATTCTAAAAAAGAATAGTTAGTTCGAACTGATGGTGGATCAAATACTATGGGTTGTGGAGCTGGAATTTGTCTAACCTCTCCATATGGTGATAGAATGTACCAGGCTATATGTTTTGGGTTCAGGGCTTCTAACAATGAGTCTGAATATGAAGCAACCATAACTGGTCTTAAGTTAGCCCTCCTGTGTGGGGCTAAGAGACTCTGATTGCTGAGTGATTCTCAATTGCTTATCCACCATGCTCAGGGGTAGTCTGAAGCAAAGAATGAACAATTAATTCAATATTTTCTCATGTTGAAAGAAATGGTAGCAAACTTTAAAAATATTTGTTGTGAACACATTCTTAGATCGAAAAACACTTTGGCAGACTCCTTGGCAACTATAGTGATTCTGAATCCTACCCATGGATTCTTGTACAAGAATGTCCATCTGTAAAGACAGATCGGGAGAAAGAAGGTGAATAAAATATGAACATACTTGTTATTCAACCTAAATATCAGAGATATGCTCTTCCCCAATACATCTCCGATGGAATATTACCTCCAAATAAAGCTGTGGCAAAAAATATTAAGTACAAGGATCGCGGTTTCTTGATACTAAGAGAAGTTATTTACAAAAAGTCTTTCAGCAGACCTCTCCTACGCTGTTTAGGGTTTGAAGAATCCCAAGTTGTATTATCTGAACTACATGACAGGGAAGGTTCTGCACACTGTGGCTATAGGGCTTTGACCCGAAGAGTCTTGTTAGCAAGATACTACTGGCCAACCATAATGACAGATGCTAAAGAAATGGTAAAAAAATATGATCTTTGTCAGAAATATAAGAATGAAACTCATGTGCCAGCAGTACCTATGGAGTCCATATCTGACCAACACCCTTTGCCAGATGGGATATGGATCTAGTGGGGCCTATTCCTATGGGCTCCGGTGGATGTTAAATAAACATAGTCGATATTGACTATTTCTCTAAGTGGATAGAGGCAGCTCCTTTCGCTGGAACTACTTCGAAGGCAGTTATTAAATTTATCTTATCTAATATATGTTGTAAGTTTGGTGTTCCCTAGAAGATTACTACAGATTATGGGCCACAGTTTGATAACAAATACATGGAAGCCTTCTGTACCTCTAGAGGAATTCAACGTTTATTTTCTTCTTATTTCCGCCCTCAAGAAAATGGCCAGGTTGAGGTTGCAAATAGAACTATCTTGTCCGGATTATAAAAGAATTTGAAAGAAGGTGCAGGAAAATGACCAAGTTATGTACAAGAAGTGTTATGGGCCTATCGAATTACTCCTCGGGCTGCCACACAAGAGTATCTTTCTGCTTTGGTGTATGGGATGGATTCAGTTACTCCCATAGAGGTTATTTTACCATCATACAGAGTCCAAAACTATTCCGAACAGGCTAAAAATGTAGTAGTTAGGAATCAGTTGGACTTGATAGAAGAAAAACGGGTTAAAGCACATCTGAGAACAACGCACTACCAAGGCTTGATGAGAAGAAGATTTGCTTCCAAAGTTAAAAGAAGAGATTTTCAAAAAGAGGACAATTTTTTAAGAAACGTCTTTTTACACACCAAGGAAAAACAGTTCGGTAAGCTGGCTCCGAACTAGTAAGGCCCTTATGTGGTATGTGAAAAGGTTAAACCAGGAACATATAGGCTCCAAGAAAAATAAGGGAGAGCTCTAAAGCACCAATGAAATGTTGAGAATCTCAGGTTATACTTAGAATATAACTATTTTGTAAATATTTACTTTTTAAATACCAATGTAAATATTATGGGGCATACTCTTTCCTACCCTGGTGGCGCGGGGAGGTTTTAATGAGGTGTACGGATTTCTCAATAATATATGATGCCTTATTCACAATTTTGGTGAAATTTTGTTTCAATTCGGATATTAAATGCTTATTCAACACCCCGGCTCTCAAGACTTCTTGAGTTGATTAAATATTCTTAACATTTGATCACATTTATTAAACACATGTGGTCGGAGATGTTGGATACTTTTGTTTAACACTCTTGAAATATCAAAGGCTATTTAAACATTGGCCATAGAAGATTTAAACAAAATATTAAACAAAATGGAAATGTGATAATTGAAATCTAATTGGACTCAAACCGGTCACTAGTACAAAAAATGTCTTGGCCATCCAAGGACTTCAGTATTTCAGAACAAAAAAAATTACATAATATGACCTTAGGGCTTTTCCCTTCGGATTTTTCTTCACCACCATATTTTTAGGACTTTTGAGTTCAGCACTTGAACTCTCACCCGTTCTTTCATCATCGTCAGAAGAGTATATTCCACTAGAATAGTTGCGCTTGTTACCATCTGCCAAGGTGTGAAATGGGATATCATCATAGTCCACATATTTCCACAAGGGACCAAGGGTCCTCTTTGGAAAGGTCTCATGAAACAATAGGACCATATCAGACTTGATCTCATCACCCCTCTTCTCTAGGGACTCCACTATTCCATTAGCATACTTCTCTATGCCTGCAGCTGTGGCTTGAACTTGTTGGCGTTTCAGGGCCTCTTTCTCTTTGGTCTTCTCTTCGACAGTATTCTCCAATTTAGCCTTGCCATCAGACAAATTTTGGATAGTACCATCCTTAGTTTTCAATTGCTCATTCAAATTTGTGATGTCTTTTGAAGAAGAATTCTCCAGGTTGGAGTACTTGGTTTGAAGCTCCTTGTTGGCCGTTTCTTACTTGAGCAGTTTGGCAGCTAACTCTTCTTTCTACTTTTTCAATAAATCTATGTTTTGCTGAGCACTGAGAAGATCATTCCCTAAAAGTTTTGCTTGCCTATGGTTAGGGAATTGATGGTACCAGTTTGAGCCCTTACCTGTCTCTCCAGATCAAGCACTGGTCAGATATAGCCTAAGAGGGCATGGCTCAAATTATTTTGGTCCCTGGATATTGCATAGATTTCCCTATTATGAGCCACCACATTGGAAGAGCTAGAAGGACGGTAAGGCCTCGCGAAGTCATCTTTCTCTAAACCATTGAAATAAATATAGATGTTTTGAAAGGCATTAAGATCTACCTCATCATTACCATCACCAGCAACCTGTCCGAAATAGAGGTCAGTTGGAATTTCCTTCTGTAAGGTAGGATCGGTAGGAGATGGGGGAAGGAATTCAAGAGGGCGAAAGATTATCTTTGCTCCCATAGTGACTTTCTTTTTCTTGGCAGCTTTCTCATCACTGCTGGCCTTATATTTTTTGTCCTTCTTCGGAGGCTTCGGTGGGTTGTTTGACTCACTAGCTTCCTTTATAGTCACTTTCACTGCTTTCAGCAAAGCAGCATTGATACCTCCTTGGTTCTCCGAACCGCTCCCTTCAAAAGTCGTTTGAGGTGGGCCTGTTGTGGCCTTCTTTTTCTTCTTGTTCTTCATCTTGCTAGGGGTTTTGGCCCTGAAAGGCAGGTATAGTTTGGCATCTTTGGCCTCTGTCCTACTTAGGATCACATCTGCGAGGGGAGGGGTTGTTAACTCTTCCTATGTGAGATCTCTTCTTCCTGTGGTGTTCCACAGGTGAGACCTCATAAAATTTCCCGATTCGAAGCTGTTGTGAAAAGCATTACCCTACTTCTCTGAAGCCCAAACATTCAACTTGGCACAAGTATCCTGACCTGCCTCCAAGTAATCCAAGAACTCCTTCGGAAGCACTAAAAATAAGTATAAATCAGTTCAAATTAAAAAATTAACATTGGAAGATAAAAAATAAAATAAAAAAAAAACTCACCAGTGCTCTTCCAGCGACTGGTTAAAAGGATTGGGTTTGAGTCAGCCTTGATCTTCTTTCCATTCTCCCAAGCCTCACTAATAAACAAAAACTGCATTCTCCATGGTTTTTTGGACTCTAAAAGATCGTCCACTACCTTATAATCGTTCCCCATATTGTAATGATAGAAGAGGATATGATGGTTTTTACACAAGCTTGCCACAACGACAAAATACTCCATCGGTAGTGGGATCTTAGACAGCCTGGATGCCATGATACAGGCCAGAAGAGTATACCAAGCGTTGGGGCTCAGTTGGCTGGTGCACAACTTAATCAGATGGAAGTATCTGATTATCTCCGAGTATAAATAAAACCGGAGTCCCCATTTCAAAACTTCTGTGTAAACCACCATTCTTCATTTAGCTTGCAGTCCATTGGGATCTCTGGGATGATCAAAATTCTTACTTTTACGTCTATGAGATTCCTCACTTACTGCAAATCCGACCCAGCTCATCAGTGTGGGTATACACGTAGAGAATATTTTGAAGGGCCAACAAGTACTTCACGCTGACCGTCTTAAAACACGGCCTTACTCTACCTTCTAAGCTCTCCGGAAGACATCCAGATGAGACATACCCACCTTGGTCTTTCTTTTCCGATCTGCAGCTATATCTCCTGTTTGACCGAACGCCTCAGCCTCAAAAGGGGCTTCTTCTATATTGTCTTCCATAGTTTCAGACAACTATTCAGACGAATTTACAGATGGCTGTTCAGATGGCTTGGTAGATGATTGTTCAGATGGCGTTGTAGTTGACAATTCAGATGGTCTGGTTTCTAATATGGGCGGTTTCCTGGATGATTTAGCATGTGGTATAGATTTTATTCCCTTCAAACTGGAGGGCTTTGTAGATGTGGGGTGGATTATGGTTTAGACTAACGCGTGACTCGTCGAGGAGTTAATTTTTCTGGAGACTTTTCTGTGTCTGGCCCCATGACGATGAAAGGTGAGGGCTTTCTTACGCTAGAAACAACTTTTTCCTTTGGTAAAGGGTTTTGGGACTCCTGGACTAAGGACCCCGATGGATGAGGTGAAAGGTTTGCTACAAATTGCAGTTTCCTAGCTTTGGGAGTTTTTGAAGAAGATGAATCCTGATCTGTATTCAATTATGGCTGATTAGTGATTTCACTTGGTAAAGCAGGAAGACCAGACACAATGCGTTTGTCTGTTGCTAGTTTTTGTGCTCTCTCTAACTCAGATAAGTTCAACCAACCTCATTTTACTAAGGCGTTTCCGGATGTGAACATATAGGATTCAAGAACAAATTTGAAGATGAATTGAGCTTTCTCTCTCTAAGAATGTTTGTGATATTTGAAGACAAAGAAACAGTCGAAAGGTTTATATATAATAGTGAAAAAGGGCAGTTACCTAGGAGAAGGTAAATCGATTTTAAGCAATGATTAAAAGCTGCAATGTGTGAAAGTTAAAGCCTATGTAATTTCTAGCTTAGTGGGTATAATATTCTAGGAGAAAAATGACTGAGAGGTCAAACCAAAGACTAACATGTGTCCCACAATTCAAGAAAAACTCTTAGAATTTTGAGTTCGGAAATCAGTTCCACCAAAATTCGAACGGGGTCACTTTTGAAGGAAAAACTTTACAGTTCGAACAAAACAACAGATCGGAAAATGTTGGTATTGGTTTTTTGAGTTTTATCTCTTCCAAAGATCCTTTGCAAGACCTAAATGGGCTACTTATGAGTTCAGATTTTTGAGCTACTGTGCTTTAACTAAATTCGAAGGGAAATTCGGACCAAACCACTATAATGAAATTCCAAACTGGACAAATGTATTAAATGTTGACTAAGCTAGCTGCTAATCACTTTAAACCAGATTACTAATGGTTTCTTAAACTTTACCCGATTTCATGACCCGGCCCAATAAGCCCATAGGTCAATAATTAAGTAGAAACACCACAATCACTTTCATTAATGGGGGTAATCAAAATTTATAACTAGTAGACAACTTAATTATCTCTCTACTCACCACTCTAAATATAAAACACCACAAAATACTCAAAACATATTTTAAACACTTTACGAGATTACCCTCAGACAGAATTAAACCAAACCAATATTATCTTTATTTCTTAAAACATGACTAACTTATACTATATCATCAGAAAACTAAAGAGTTTGAAGTAACAATAAAAAAACTAGAGACGCAATTTCAAATATCAAATCAAGATTAACACTAATTTTCTTTATAATTATTCATGTTATTCAAGTTCATGTTATTCATGTTTTATTTAATAAAAACTAAATAATAAAATAACATAAGAGAATTCAAGAAGTAAATAAACTATCAAGAATATACAGACACAACTTAAAAAAAACTCAAGTTGAACAACAAAAAATGCATAATTATTTATTCCATTTAAGTTTAGGTTATTTTCGTACTTTAATTTTATAAAAAACAAGTTAATGTTATATCATCATAAAAATATACAAGTTGAAGAAAGTGTCAAATATACAAATAAAGACATACAAGATCATATCACTATTTTCATTGGTAAAAAAAGTGCAAGAAAACAACACAAGGAAACATAAAGTTGATTGAGACTTTTATTTTCAATTTTCGAAAAAATAGAAATAAACTTGTAAATAAAAAAAACAATAGCAAGAAGTAGAAGTAATTGATATTTAAAAAATCTTAGTCAAAGAGGAGTAAACTCTTGTAGGTATATATTTAATTGTCAGTGAAAAAACTATCAAATGAAATTCTTAGTGATAGAGACATTAACAAATTCAACAATATAATTCAAAAGAAACAATAAAGTGAGTAAGTAATCAATTAAAAAATTATGTTATATACTTATAAAAATATAATAAAATTGTTTCATTTAATTATCTATATCATTTACGTGTGTAAAAATAGTGCATTGATATGAATAAAAAAATTCACGTTTATTCTTCATATCGGTTTAATCAACTTGTTTAATATGATGAGATTGGAATAGAGGTAACTAAATCTTTTATTTTTCATACAAATATGTCTAAATACTATTGAAGTAGTATTCTTTGTTGGCTTACTTAGTGAAAATACACTTTAATTGTTGTTCTATAGTATAACATGTTTGTTGGTTTAGTTGGATATTAATAATAATAGGATTAAAATATATTAACTTAATATCTAAATGTTATTAAAACAATATTATTTGTTGGTTAACTTAGTGAAAACACAATTTTTAAGTGTTATTCTATATTATAACATATGTTTGTTTGGTTGGATATCTAAGAATAATAAAACAATATATGAACCTAATCTCTAAATGTTATTAAAGTAATATTATTTGTTGGTAACTTAGTGAGAACATCTTTTATAAAATTTTCTATAATATAACACGTATTTATAGAGATTGACAATAAAGAGAATACAAAGATGTTAACCTAGTATTTGAATTATTGAAGCAATGTTGTTTGGTTGTTTATTTTGGGATTGAAAATAACAAAAATATGAAAATATAAACCTAATATTTTTTAAAGTAGTATTGTTATCTTGTTTGGTTTGGGAATGAGAATAACAAGAATACGATAAACTACTGAAGTAAGATCGTTTGCTTGTTTGGTTTGGGATTGAGGATAACAAAAATACGAAGATGTTAACCTAATGTTTGAATTATTGAAGTATTATTGTTTGTTTTTTTGGGCTGGAGAATAACATAAATAAACAATTAAGTAGGTTAACATTACAGGTAATTGATACATGCGTTTCATATAATTTTTTTGTTTTTTTTATATATATGGAAATTGATATAATAAAAATATTATTCTTATTTTTTCTTTTTTTGTAACAACAATATATTAAATTTAGAGATAAAAAGATGACAAGAAAACTCCTAGATGAGAAATTCAATAATATTAGTAAATATAGAATACATAGTTTTCCCCAGTCACACATTAAGTGATGGAAGAAGTAAACACTGACGTTGTTACTTATTGACACAATTAAAGAAGTGTTAACTCACAATGAATCATTACATCCAAGAACTGCAGTGACAAATGAAAAATATCTTAGCACAACAAAATAAATGACGAATTTAATCATATATAATACTATTATACAATTACATTGTTTTGTTTTTTACTAACTATTATTTTCTCTTTCTTTATTGTAGATTGAGTACTTTGAAACCATTAGATTTCTAACTAGACATGAAAAACATATAAAATAATGTGAATGTCAACAAGAAAAACATCCATCACTTGATATGGGGTTACGATATATGTTTACATAAAAGAATTGTACAACAAAAGAGAAATAAAAATAGAATACAAAAAAACACAAAAGATGCAAACAAAGAAGATAAATATTTCATGCATTGTTAAATGATGAATACATTATGCTCGAAGACATTTTTAAAACCTTTTTTATAATTCATATAATACTTTTAAAAACAAAATGATATATGTTAACTAATCTTTTATTGTTTTCAAAAAATTACACACGACTATAGTTTCTAATAATATTAACTTTACTCATCTGAAGTTAACATAAATAATATTAATCATGTAATTCTTGATACTAAACTCTTGAATATAATTTATATTCTTATATATTATAGATTAACTACAATGACTAATAAATAATAACATATTTATATAACAAACAAACAAATTGTTTTCATAAAATGATACTCGACCATCTAATATCATTAATCTTACTCATCTAAAATTAATAGGAGAAACATTAATCATGTCATGACATAAATTATTGGCATACAGAATAGGATGAATATTAATCCCGTCATTCATTACACAAATTGTTGTCATGAAAAATATATAGTTATAATGGTATCAATGATACTCATATACAAAATAATTGAGATAATATATAGTTCTAATATTAATAATGTTACTCATATGAAATTAACATAAATAATATTAATCATATCATTCATGACAAAAAAACTATAAAAAAACACTCTTAAAAAATTAACAAAATCCAATAATATTTGAAGTCATCAAAATATGTCTAATACATCAAAAATAAAAAACTAAATAAAAAATTAATATCCATATATTTGTATCCTTACAAGCTATCATGTTGTGACTTTCAACTCTTTTACATCAATTATATTTAATCTTCTTCAAAGTAACTTCACATCTTAATGAAATCCTTATTTTTGTTGGCTCACAATGCTTCCTTTCCAAATAGGTGGTTATATAACATAAATTCATTCATACCAACAGTTCGACCAAAAGAAGAAAATGTATGTATTGGTAATGCATAACAAGCTCTATATGCAGTTGAATGAAAATACAAATAAACTCAAACAAACTTTTTTGGGTTTTTATAAAAACAACTAAAGTATGAGCACAAAGTAAACATTAAAATTAGTAAAGACTACATGAACAACTATGCTCCGACATATTTACAACCATTTTGGATTATGTATACACTTTTAAAACTAATATCTTTATATTTTTTATTAATTCTATGACACAATTCACTAGAACACCTATTAGATTCGACAAAATGATTAGAAAACTGAGCCATAAGCAAAGTATGAATTTTACCAATCAACTCCATTGAAATATATAATTTGTGCAATTAAAGAATCAACTGCACTTGAAGAAATAAAATCATATATTGTCACTTAAAATAAATAATTGACATGATGTGAATGAGTGAGGTTATATAAAGAATCAGAAATAATATTTCTACCAAATTTTAAAAGCTTTATCATAGAGTTATAAAATGTTGTTAAGTATGGACATACGCACACTTTTTAAATTTTTAAGCTACCATATCTCGAAGTTTTTTAGGGAAGTTTGTAATTTTATCCCTCAAATTAAAAAAATATGATAAAAAAGTTAATGATAGAAATCTGGAGACATACAAACTGAACTAATA
The DNA here is from genome assembly GCA_036936605.1 of Limnanthes douglasii subsp. nivea. Taxonomy (NCBI): domain Eukaryota; kingdom Viridiplantae; phylum Streptophyta; class Magnoliopsida; order Brassicales; family Limnanthaceae; genus Limnanthes; species Limnanthes douglasii. Next base: position 162,714,761 of record JAUPFV010000005.1, on the reverse strand, counting down.
ATACTTTTAAGACGATTATAAATAACAATCAATTTCTGATCACCAATATGCAGCTGTAATAATGTAAGAATTCTGAGCCAATTTAAAAAGTATTAAGATCTAACAATAACGGATGCTAATGTAAATAAAACTAAAAATAACATATTTATTATCATCACTACTAAAATAAATAAAATATACCACTTAACAGAAATAAATATATCATATTAACATAAACAGAACTACAAAAGCAAAATTACCTTGATTTCCGTCTTTCGCTATGGTAGACAGAAGATGTCATTTATATTTTCCAAATAAAATAGTTCAATTTAAGTATAAATGAATTATTATGTACGATGAAGAAATATCACCAAATATTTTCACCCTCGCTTTCTCTAAAACACACCATGCTGTACAAAATATATACTATATGGAATGTTTTAAACACACTTTTAATAAAAGTAGCATTTATCTTCTTGTTATTTTAAATATCCTTTAATTTATATTTAACAAGAATATCAAAAGATAAATGTTTACTTGCTACATTCTTCGAAATAACGCCATAATTATGCTAGTCAATATACTTATCAATAACCATGAATTCATTGTCATGATGCACAACTGCATATATTCTCCAATGATAATATTTGCTTTCCTTAGATTCACAACATAGATTCACAACATATATAGATTATTTTTTTACTATTATGTTCATATTTAAATGTGAAACTTTATTTAACAGCAAATTTTGACAAATAATGTTAAAATATATGACTAAGTTACAATATATAAAATTAATATTAAAAAACTAACATCAAAGTTGTCTGAATCATAAGTTGACATAATGCCTGCAAACAATATAAGTAATATTAGAAACAAAACTAAAATATACTATTGATTTGTAAATTTTGCTACGTTTGGTTAATACTAATATTTATCTCGAAAGGCATTCAAAATAGAATATTAGAATTTTATTAATACAAGATGGACCATAATCACTAGCTAACTAAAAAATATAAAAGAGCTAAAATAATCATCAGTTTCAACCGCCTAATGTTTTTTCTATTAACAAAACATAAGTAATTACAAAACTAAATCGGAACAAATTGTAAACAAAATAATCAAGATCAAAATAGTAATCAAAATAAAATAAGAAAAAAAAGAAACGATATTACCTAATAAAGATGATCTGCAGTGAGAATATTGCCGATGAGGCAACTAACGATAGGTTTTTGAAGAAATTTCTATGAATTTTTTAAAATTGACTTAGTTAGAAGGAGCATAATTTTTTTTATCAACAAAATGAATTTTTTTTGTGACGAAGTTAGACTCGAGATAAAAGTTTGATAAAAAAAAGTACTATTTTTTTCGGTTACCATCCATTAAAATAAACTAGATCAACTCGAAATAAAGCAATAATCGAAAGACTAGGTTACTCGGGAATAACTAAGATGTGATGGATTAAAAGAAATTAAAATTAAAAGTATAAAACAATAAACTTTGGAAACAATTGTAATTTATAATAAATAAATTATAAAATTATTTTATTATTAAGAATATTAATTGATAGTAAATAAATAACATATATTTTTTGCACTAATACATAATTAAGATTTAAGACCAGATTTTTAATAAATATGATATACTTTTTTTATTAGTTTTTGAAATTTGATTATCCAATATATTCTTTTATATTAACTAAGTTTAGTACTAGTGTGATTATAACAAATTTCAATTTTTTATTTTATAAAAACAATAATTATTTACATTAATAATTTTAATTTTTAATATTATATTTATTTGTCCTTATAAAACCCTGAATAACATTAAATAATATACAAGATGAAACTTGTAAATTCTTTTATTATTTCATGTTATTAAAAAAGTTCAATAAATAATATATAGTCACCCGTTTTTAGTTTAGGTTGTGATTAAGAAATAATTATTTATTATATTAGTATGTTGGTTTAATATTTATTAGTTTGTATAACAAATTTTAGGGTGTATTAACAAAAATTGAGCATGTATTTATGCTATTTACTAGTACGATATAAATTATTTTTTGTTAAATTTTTACGTGTTATTTGCCTTATAATTTATTTAATTACCATTACTATTAAAAAAAGAATTTGTTTAGTTTTTTAAATATTTGATTTATTGTATATAGTGAGCGATAAAGTTGGTCACTAGTTTAGTTTATATTATTCATTTTTGCACGTAGTTTATCTATTTTTATTAACTGATGACGCGACGGAAATAGAAGAAGAAACAACATGAAACCTTAATTCAAGGGTAACACGATAAAACTCTAATCGTAACAAGTACTGAAATTTTCAGAGATAAAAATATATTATTTCAAAAACTTAAAATAATTTAAGGCATATGAAGCTTTATGTAAGAGCTTCACAGAACCCTAAATAGAATACAAAAGATTAAAATAAATATTTTAAAATAAAATAAAATCAAATCGACGGGTAGCCGAGTTGGTTGAGCATGGCATTCTTATAACCAAAAGGTCATGAGTTCGAGTCCCTCTGCATATGTATAAAGATTTGATTTTATTTGATTTGAATAATATAAGATATTTAAATAAAATAAAATAAAATTAAAAAGGTTTGTGTTTGGACTTTCTGGGCTACATCCAAACTGATAGAAGAAACAACGATAGATAGATGAAAATATGACGAAACCCTAATTTAGGGTAACAAATATTAAAATTTACAGAGATAAAAAATATATTATTCCAAAAACTTAAAATAACTTAAGGGATATGAGGCTTTCTCAAAATGCTAAATTAAAATACAAGGATATAAAATAAATATTATAAAATAAAATAAATTCAAATCTTAATATAATTAGATTTGAATAATATAATATATTTGAATAAAATAAAATAAAATAAGGTTTCCGTTTGGACTTTCTGAGCTAAGTCATCCTCCTGGTTGACAAGAATTCGTCATCGAATTCACAGCACCATCACCATCAACAACCATTTTTTTTTCAATTGTTACATTGGGAATAATAATTGTTGACCTTATCGGAATAAGATAAATTCTTCTCGAGTGTTCCTTATTCGAAGTCACATTGAAACCATCCAGTTGATGAAAAAAATTTGGTTTCGAAAACTTTTTCATAGCCTGAAGACAACATCCCCATGCCCAGTTGATGAAAAAAATGGTTTTGAAAACCTCTCCATAGTCTGAGACGGCATCTCGATAAGAAAGTTTTCCCTTGATCCGACGGTTGGTAGCCAATTTAAACTCCTTATGTAACTGGTCAATACGATCGTCTATCAAAACGTCTAGTGTGTCCCCCCATACCAAACGATCTTCGAGATCTTTATGAAAATAGATGTTGTTCTCTTCTTTATACCTTGAATCAGATTAAATCAGGATTCAGAAACATGTTTGCCCCGTACCAGGAACTGAGGCTCTGATACCAAACTGATGACGTGAACATGATAAAACCTTAATCTAAGGATAACAAATACTGAAATTTTCAGAGATAAAAAATATATTATTCCAAAAACTTAAAATAACTTAAAATAAATTAGAATACAAGGAAATAAAATAAATATTTTAAAATAAAATAAAATAAAATATTTATAAAAATAGATTTGATTTGAAAAATATAAGATATTTGAATAAAATAAAATAAAATTTAAAAGGTTTGTATTTGGACTTTCTGGCTACATCGTTAACTTTTTAAAGATAAAATGAGCGACATTATATAATCATTAACACTTTTTAGATTTTTAGAAAGAACAATAGAAAAAAGTCCCTTCAAGTTTTAACATATTTTAGATTTTTGAGATATTAGTTTTTTTAGACAAAAACAAAGTTGGCCAAAAACAAATATTAGCATAGCGATTTAAATCCAAAATTAAGTACCGCGTCCCGACTCAAGTGTAACATTTTGATTCCAATAAGTTCTAATAAAATAATATAAGCAAAAGAGATATAAATGTATATAATTGGAATCGAAGAAGACGAACATTTACACTATATACGTACACACCAATAACTCAAATATTTTTGACATCCAACGTTAAGATGTATGAAACATAAACGGAACAAGTTTAAACAAAAAGCTTATACGGTCCCAGTTTATATATCACCCGCAGGTGTATTAAACCCTCCAACAGCAGACAAAATAACATTGACTATCTACTAAAGTTCGTCATATGATCATGTAGATACACTTCCAAATTTTTATCGATAACTTATACATGAAACTGTGTGGGAGTCAGCACCACCACTCACTACAGACAAGTAACACAATATTCATAAGACAAATATCTTCACCAAAAACACTAAATAACTTATCATATATGCTTGATGAATGGATAATATAATGTATGTTTGTTCACACATATGGTTTTCACATGGCCACACCTCATCCATACATGGTCAATTACCGTCCATATATGACCACACACAGTGTCCACACAGAAATAACATCATCTATACATGAAATCATCCAAACAAAAGAACAAATATGATCCACACATGTCCAACACCATCCATATAAGACCACACATACTGTTCACAAAAGACCATCACTTATCCACACAAGACTATACACATCGTCCATATAAGACTAACACCGTCCGGAATAGGACCACACATATCGTCCACATATGACTAAAACCTGTCCACACATGATGATACTTATGAATCCTTGTGCAAATACAATAAACGTGTTAAGTGACAACCAAAATTCACACACTCATATTTTAACTACATGTTACAATATAGTCATGTATATCTCAATTATAATTTCAAAAATAAACAATAAAATTTAAAATTAATATACTTGTATTATTAATATATTATTTATCCGTAATAAAAATGAAACCCATTAAACATACATAACAAGACTTATAAGTGTCTATTTTATAACCCTTGAAACAAAACGCTCATGGCCTCCAGACCTGTATTCCAACTTGTTAAAATCCTTGTTTTTTCATGATATTATTTCACAAATAAAGCATTAATTATTTATGTATGTTTTTAAATCTATTGAAAAATTTCAAATATTTGTTTATAAATTAAATTATGCTCAAACTTTCAATCCCACAAACTTAACGTCTAAGCAAACCCACAAAAGGCATATATTACTACCTGAATTCATAATACACCTTATATGTATATTGTTACGTAGTTGAGCAAACTTTTAACACATAAACTTGTTAGGTATATGCTAGAAGTAACTCGTCAACATAGGTATTGTTGAAGGGTTATATGAGTGTCAGATCTACCGTTACATGTATAGGTAAGAACTGTAGAAACTCTCTAGAGCTTGAACCATGACTTAGTTGCAGATATAGTTGCTGATCTGAAGGACTAAAACAAGCTATAAAAAACTCGTGACCATTAGGTTGAATGAAATTTGTGTTGAGTCGAAGCAGGCTGACCGAAACGAGGATGGTCACAAAAAACTGATCAGAAGCACCCACATGATCTGAAGTGCTGGACTGTAGCACATATATTGAAGCAAACTATTCTATTTACTATTGTTTCTATAGTAATTACGATTTCCTATATTAATAAAGTAGAAGTTATTTCAATATTTGATTAATATGCTTTAATGTGGAGCATCTCATAAAGAATTAAGATTTCATAAAACATGTAAATATAAGAAGAACTTGCTTTGCAATGTGTAGTGTGTCTCTAATGTGATGCAACTATAATTATACAGAGATAATTGCGTGAGAAGATATTTATTGAGAGAGTGAAATAACTCTAAGTCTTTTGAGAGATAAGTGAGGTGAGAGATAAACCTTAAACAAACGGTTTTGTGAATCACGTTATCTTTTATTATAAAGAGTGGTTGAGTTATCTGTGTTTCCAGAGTTTTTTGTAATATACTTATATATTAAAGAGTTTATGTTGCATGTGAATGTATAATTTTTTCACAATCCGAACCAAGTTAAATAGCGTCTTGTGTGCTTGATTTTATTAAGCTTTCTTTATTTGTTGCTCATCTTGTACCTAACAATTAGAATATTTTTTTAGGTTCGTTTAATCACATATCAGTTCTTATAATGATGGATCAATATAATAGTTTAACCCGCAACAAAACAAAATAATATTATCAATATCACAACTATTTATAACTAATTTACCAAAAACATTAAAAAAAACACGATCTTTCTGTTTGAAATACTTAAATAATTGAAGAACACTATATTACCAAACGCATACTCTGAAATCAAAATTTGAATTTAAAACAAAATTCAAAACATTTTCGTGAACTAAAATAATAAATTTTGTTTTATATAAATTGAAGATCGGAATCAAATAAAATTGTTTTTCTTCCATCGAACTTTTTTTTTATATTTAAGTTTTGGGTTTTATTATTATTATTTACTCTTTCTCATTACTATTTACTAATTATATATATTCAGTTTATTTTAATGACACAAATAAAATGATATAACCAAAACAACCAAAATTAAAATTATGTATTTATTCAGTTTCATATTATGTCCTATTACATTTAACACAAACACGTCACGAGTCACAATGTATTATCGTGTCATGATTGGCAGTTTATAATAATTTTTTAATATGTATATTAAAAATTAATTTGTACATGTTAATTTAGCCGAATAAAATAAATTAAGATATATATCATAAACAAAATATTCGAAGTTATTATTTGATATTTTATTTAGTTTTATTTAAATATATTAAATTGTTTATTATATTTTCTATTAATAATTTATTGGATTGTGAAGCTATATTTTTAAATTTGTTAGAATCTTTAGATTTTTCAACCATTACATATTTTAAATAATTTATTAGATTTTTCAACTATATTAGATCTTTATAATATATCATTAAAATTATTAGAATTTTTGGATATTTATATTTTTTAAATATTGGATATTTTAAGTAGTTTATTAGATCTTTCAATTAGTAGTTTATTAGATTTTTCAATCAAAAGTTTATCATATCTTTTCAACTAGTAGATATTTTACATATTTATTAGATCATTTTACTAATATCCTTACATATTATTAATAGTTTAGTATAATTAACAAAAGATAGAAACATAACAATAAATTAATTTGACAAAATAATAATGATGTTTGATATGATAAAATAAAATGAAACTCGTAACAAAATAAAATAAAATAAACTAATCAATCATGCTTGAGGAGGATCTTCATCGTTAGATGGTGAATGAGGCTTTACGCATGCTTACAATTCCATTATATGTAGCATTATTCGAATGTCATACATGTTTTCCATTTAGGACGTACGAAATTCACCCCTTCAAGTATTAACGTCCTCCTAACACCTCTTTATTGTAGTATGCATATTCACAATCTCAGAATGCACTTATTACATATATTGTCGGCGGATCATCATTTATTATATAATAAATATTAGGTTGGGTCATTTAATAATTAATTTTAAGTTAAAAATAAATTTAAAATTATAGTTTAATAAAATCCGATTATAATTATAATAAAAATGGTCATAATTTTTTTTATTTAACTTTTTATGTTTGAATTTTTAAACATAACAAAATATAATTAAATTTAATATATATATATATATATATATATATATATATATATATATATAGTTTTAAAAAATTTAAATTTAAAATTTATGTTTTACAATTTTTCTTTTACTTTTAAGAGATATTGAATTTGATATAAAACACGTACATTCATCAAATACTGCTTTTATATATTCATTATGATCTCCCAAGTCATTTGATTTATGGTAGGACTAAGACACAAAATTTTCACCATATAAATTATTATATTCATAAGCTACCTTACTTGACTATCCAAAATTTGAACTATTTTTCTCATGGTACTGTTTTTATTATAATGTGATGGGTCTAAAATATATTTACGCAATATAAAAATGTGAACCATGTCGTGGAATATTAACAATTCAGTCATTCTTTTAACTCATACGTTACCATACACACACGTTCCACTATCTCATATAGTCCAATATACGTTTACGTCGATTTTCCTCCTTTACCAAACTTTAGAACTCGTTTGATGGTGATATCTTTAGAAATAGAAAATATTGTGCATTAAATTCTAAATGAACACCGGGGAACATCATAATTACTATAAAATTTTAATTTGTGTTAAAAAAATTCCTTTACTCTTAAGATATATTTCCTTCACAATGAAACACATACACCCGTCACGTAGTTGCAAAAACTGTTTTCACATATTCGTTTTGATCTCCCAACTAATTTCATCTATCGTATAACTACGTTATAATACTTTCACCATATAAATCATTTTTTTCGTAAGTTACCTTACTTGACTATCCATAGTTTAAACTATTTTTTTATGGTAGCGTTTCTAATACGTGTGATGAATCTAAAATATACTTACGCAATATAGATATGTGAAACACGTCGTTGAATATTAACAATTCAGTAAAAAATCTTAACTGATACGTTACCATACCCACACGTTCCATTATCTCATATGGTCTAATATACTTTAAGTCGATTATACTCTTTTACCAAATCTTACGAATCTTTTTCATGGTAATATCTTTATAAATACAAAATATTACATCTTAAATTCCAAATGAGTGCCGACAAAAATCATAAGTACTTTTTTTACGACTTTAAATAGCTTTCATTTTCTCATGTACAATATTTATTTTCATACAAAAGTAATACTACATACAAATCTCTATGTTACGCTCTCTCCCATCGCAAATGAAAAGCATCGTGCTTTACTTGGTCTATACGTGCTCCAAATCATGGTTAGATACTTTTTTCGTGAACTAACATTCTATTATTTTATAATTTTAAATATAAACAAAATATCCATATATTTTAGTTATATTAGGTTCAAAGGCTTTCAATTCACATATATTTTAGCAACATTCATATGGAAACTTAATTGACCGCTGCAAGATAGACAATATAGAAGTAATGCATGAACTACTGAAACTTGGACTGGACATTGACAAAAAATATCCTCATGGAATCACTCATATGCAATTCTTCGGATTAGAGAAACAAAAATGCTTTATGTTTTCAATGACATTAAGTATGATGTTATTATGATGTCTTCGTATGCATAGACTTTGACTTCACTGAACTTTCATGGTTTGTAACTCGATTCTTGTAGTCATGTTGTGTTTTATATAATGTTTAATTTTTATATATATAACGTTATATGATTTTTTTGGAATTTGAAATAGGGTCCAATACTATGTAGGGACTACAATGCAACACAATTTGCTTTTACAATCTTATTAAAAAATTTAACAGATTTGCAACGGGTTTGAAATAAATAGTAGGTTTTGATGGTTCCAAAAATATATGAAGCGCAATTCTGTAAAATATATTTAGAGTAAAGTCAGACACATATATTTACAAAGATAAATTTACGTACGAAAGCTAGAGAGAGAAAGAATGTTTGGTCAAAAGTGGTTGAGTATCATTTATTCTATTTTGCCTAAAAAGGCTTTATATAATAGGCTTTATATAATAGTATTATGGGTCTGTGGGCCTACATAGTTAATGTGAGAACTCATAATGGACTATTTCGTCATATCAATTTATTAACACTAAACATACTTATAATTTATTACACAAAATACCATTAATATTACATAATGAATTAGTACTACAAAGTAAATTATGGTCCAGTATTTTATCGGTTCGACACGTGGATCGAATAATTCGATCCTTACCAGGTTTGAAATTTAAATTTAAAAACGATATTGCAACGACACTCGTCATGTTTGCAACGAAATTCAAATAACGTGACTGAATATTGATTTGAAGGCTTGCCACATATTTAAAACGATTTGTTACGATTTGATTATTTTTCAGTCAGGTAAACTAATGACGAAAATTTTAGCTAATCCGTAGCAAGTACATTTCATTACAAATAATTCGATATGCATTTATGTTAGAAACCAAGTAGTTTTAACCACGAAAACCTGTCACAATCTCGTTGTTAACCGTCAGTAGCTATAAATTAGTGACGTTTTGGATATTTTTATGTTGTAAAAAACTATTTTCCCGGTAGTTTACCGAACTATAACTAATATCTTAGTCTGTCTGAAACAATAACTATAATTGATGAATAAAAAATCTAACTTTTATATCTAAACTTTGTTCAATCGGTTGGATCTTGCAGAGGAATCCTTATGCATAATTTATGGTGGTTTTGGATGAGTTGGATCAACTTATATCCGTAACCTACGTACAAAAGAATTATATCATTAGGATTTGGCACAAAACGAGTTAGTAATAATCAACAATCCATAATAAATATTGTGTCATCATTCATGTTTGGATTCACCAAATCAAGGGTTTAAAATTGTCAAATATTATTTGGATTTACTCAAAAAGATCAAGGGTGCATGAGTATTTGCCAGGTTTATGGTATCCAAACTAAGGTGTGGCAGTATAGGTGGTGAAATAGACGAAGGTACGTGGAACTTAGCCAACACCTTGCAGTCAATGTATATGTATATAATATCTCACTTTTATAAAATTACACGCATAAATTCCTGTTAGAAATATCTCACTTTTATAAAATTACACGCATAAATTCCTGTTAGAAAAACCATCAATATTCGAACAAGATCCAATCGAGTCCAAACAAGAATCGATAGGCCTAATCTTAGCCACTCAGCCGAAACAGTGACCAACATATGTCGAATACCTACCCGAGAGGTCGTAGGAGGTAATACGAGCTACGGCTCTTACCTTATTTCAAGAACAAAGTTAACAAGAAAGAACATAAAGTAAACACAAATTAATTAAGGAATCTAATTAATATAGAATACCAAATTGCAAAGCTATTAAAGATAAAATGTGATAGGTCAAATATGACAAATCTAGTCTCCTCACAATCTACAAAGCTATATATTCTTCTATTTATAGGTCAAATGTGATAAATATTAATCAATGAATTAATGAATCTAATTAATGTAGAAAACCAAATTAATAGGAATTTTAATTAATATTGTAGAACAATTTTTTAGGAAATCTAATTAATATAGAAGACTAAATTAAAATAAGATTTAATTAATATAAAAATCTAATCAATATAGAATATCTAATCAATATTGAATATCCAAATTATATAGAATATTCAATTAATATAGAAAATCAAATTAATATAGAATGTTCGAGGAAATTCAATTAATATTGAATATCCAATTAATATAAAAAAATTAATTAATATAAAAATATAATTAAATATAGAATATCTAATTAATATAGCAGACTCATTTAAAAAAGAAGATTATGCTTCATGTTACTTTTAATCTATATTTAACAGTTCTCCACCTAGGTTTATATTAACTTTAATATTCGTTACTTTTAATCTACATTTAACAGTTCTCCACCTAGGCTTATAGTAACTCCAATATTCGTTACTTTTAATCTACATTTAACACTTTTAATCTACATTTAAGTGTTCTCCACCTAGGCTTATAGTAACTTACTTTTAATCTACATTTAACACTTTTAATCTACATTTAAGTGTTCTCCACCTAGGCTTATAGTAACTCCAATATTCGAGACAAACTGTCCACTCCAATGCTTCAACTACTCGCTGGAGACAAACTGTCCACTTACGTAAACTGTCCACTTACGTATGAAGTGATCAATTCTCATGCAGTCCGCAAACTCTATCGAGATAATACTTCCCAATAGACCAGTCTTCCGACCTTCTACATCAAAAGTGGTAGTAACATCCATATGACCTATTCTTATATCAGACGAGCAACACTTGACACTTGACATATTCTCTACACTTTGATCATTTGAAACCTTTAACCCATCAAAATTCATATCAAAACCCAAACCCAGCAACGGTTGAACTTCTTTTGCAAATACCGAACCCGAACCTGGCTTGAAAATAACTTCCGTAGAGCTATCCAAATCTCCACCCTTATGTTCAAACTCCATCTTAACTCTAGCTCCACATTCGGTACCTATTACACCCCATGATGACCGAAATTCTAGGAGATCATGTTGACGATGTTAGCAGTCCAAAATAGCTCATTCACTCAATATATTGTTCTGTCCAGCTGTCAGAAGTATAACCCTTACTCCAAGTAAGTTACGACTCATCTTCTCAATTATCCCATGCTTTGAGGTACTCGTCAAGATCCCACGCATATGTATACAAAATTTAAAACAATAGCTAGTGAATGGCCAGTTCACTAATACCACACCATTGTCACTCCTAAACCTTTTTAGGTACTTTCCGGATTGAATCTCCACCTGTCGACAAACCTTCAACAACCTCTAGCAGAATCCTAAAAGATTCATTTTCCACACTTGACGCCCCTTCTACAACAGACCCATCCATGACTCAGATTTGTTAAATATTTTTTAGTCTAGTAGATAGCTCTAATCTAACCGAGAACCGGATCCGGACCGAACCGATAAGGACCGGACCGAGAACCGGACCGAACCTTAATGGTCCGGTTCGCGGTTCGATTCTAAAAACCGAAAACCGATAAGGAACCGAAACAAAAAACCGGTTAGGAACCGAACCGATAAACCGATAGAACCGATAAAGAACCGAACCAATAAAACCGATAGGACCGAAGGAACCGATACAGAATCGAACCGATGAAACTGATAAACCAGTAGAACCGATAAGAAATCGGACCAATAAAACAGTTAAAACCGATTATTTATTATTATTATATATTCTTTTATAAATTATAGTACCAAAATTAATAGTTAATTACCAATTTTTTAAGAAAATTAAAGATCAACTTATAAACTTTAGTTTTTATATCATTTATTTTAATAAAAAAATAATTAAAAATCAATTTTTAATTGATTTTATTTTTTTAAGTGGACCGAACCGGACCGAAACCGGACCGAACCGAAATCGGAACCGAACCGGACCAAACCGAAAGCTTAGCGGTTCGATCCGATTCCAAAAATTAGAACCGAAAGCTTAGCGGTCCGGTCCGATCCGAACCGATAAGCTTAGCGGTCCGGTCTGATTCCTTCAAAACCCGGACCGAAGCGGACCGATAACAGCTCTAGTTGTGATTCAAATACGATAGCAAGTTTAGTGAATCGTATTAAAGACTCGAGCAAGGGGGTGGCATGTTTGGCTGGCAACGGAGTGTGGTAGCTGAGAACCACTAGACAGGTAAGCTAATTCTAAAATCGGTTCTTTAAGTTTACTTTGGTACATGGATAAGATTTAGACCTGTTTACTTAATTTAGAACATTTCCGAAATCACGCTGAGGATCGTTCAATCACAATTTTATTACCAGAATAATGACTTCTTTTAATATGGTTTAACATGATTATATTAGCTTCTATTTATTATATTATTGGGTTATTTTAATAGAAATCTATGTTATTTAAGGATGAGATTCGATCGGTTCAGTCGGTTTTTTTAAATTTTTAAAACCAAACCGAAATAATCCGTTTGTATATTATTCAACCAATTTAGTAATAAAAAAATCGATTTTTTTGATTTCGGTTTTCGGTCGGTTTTCGGTTTTGATAGTGGTGCGTTCGGTTCGGTGTACATGAAGATTTGTTTTTTACCATTTGGAAGACAAACTATAAAACAAAAAGTCAAGATAGGAATACAATAAGCCTCACGGATCTGATGTTACATCCGAGCGTCTTTGGTTTACTAGCTCAAAGCGATAGCAGATAGGGTTTTGCAGATAGGGTTTTGCTTTTGAAAATTGACACTCTGCTCAACTGGTGTTTGTTACCGGAGCCTTTGTCTCGCTTAAGACTTGATTCAAAGTCGAAAAAGAATTTGGAGAGTCTCGACACTAGTCTTCTCATCTTCTCATCTTCTAAGACTAGGTCTGCGATTATTGCCGCGTGTCTTTTTTAGTTGACCGAATCCTAGATTTAATTATTATTCACTTGCGCTCATGTACAAGAATCCACGCCTTTATGTCTTCTCGAGATACCTGTACTGATTATTGAAAGGGAAAGTTAAAAGTAAAAGAATAGCGTAATATTGTAAATATAAAGCTTATTAGCGGCGTGGTAGGAAGACAATTGTCATTTTTCGTAATATTAAAGTAAAAGATTTAAGATAATAATTGTTTTTTAGTAATGTTTTAAACTGAAATAATGGTAGAAATTTTTTAATTTAAAAATTAGTAGGTTGATTATTTTTGAGAAATTTTTTAGATTAAAAGTCTCAAATAACCGTGTAAATTTTAATTTACAAAAACTTGGATTATGACTATTTTAAGGAATAATTTAAGTTAGAATATTTATTTTAAAAATTTAAGTTATATTTATACATGGTTGGATGTAGTCTCGAGCATTTTAATCTCTAGAATATTAGAACTTTTAATCTCTAGAATATTAGAACTCGATTGATTTTGTAAGTATTCTCAATTTGTTTTCGCCATAATTTGTTTTGATTTTATAATCGTTGAATCTTTCTAATTAATTACGGGATTATATTCCGATCAAAGAAATTAAAGAAAATGGGAAAAGGAAGAAGAAGATCCGAAGGAGTTTCACCAATTTATTTTTTTGTTTTCTTTTGAAATTTTATTATTATTTTGATCTTAAAACATTTGTTAATCAATATTTTTTTATTTGTGATCATTTAGTAAAGTGAAAATATATTTACTTAGTTTAAAGACAATATATATGGAAATATTTGTTAGTTTTTTTTAAAATAAAATTATATATTTATATTATAAATTATGTTTAATATGATTTTAATTTTATATAATTTTTACATAAAATTTTGATTTTATCTATATGTATTTAAAAAATATTTTTTATATAAAAAAATTGAATTTATTTCCATCCATTTTTCAAAAATATATTTATACATTTACTTTTGAAATATCTTTTATATATTAAATGATTTTGTTATATTTTATTTTTTAAAATATCTTTTAAAAATAATATATTAATATTTTCATTTATGTATTAAAAATATGTTTTATATAACAAATTGTATTTATTTTCATATATTTTTCAAAAACATATTTTTTATAACAAATTTATTTACTTTTATGTAAATTTTAAAATATATTTTTAAGATATTAAATTTGGTTTTGTTATATTATATTATATTTTATATATCTTTTAAAAATAATATATTAAGATAAATTAAGATTTATTGTTCAATATATATATATATATATAATAAAACCAAGGAATAGTGTTTCTTCAAGTAACTCGAGTAATAATAATATAATTCATCCTAATCCGATTGCTTCCATATCAAGACCTAATGATGATAGTGTAGAATTTCATTTGAATGGATATATAGTGAGTGATCCAGACTACGCCAAAATTCTGATAGTAATGTTAGAGATAAAATTCGACAAGAATTTTAGCCTCCCTTCAATTCCTAGATCCGCCACTGCCTATTGTATTTATAAACTAACGCTTGTGAAAGCTTCATTCGGACGCCAGACTTCTGGTTAGGCCGCTGCATCACCTAGAATATACCAAATGAGTCATACCCTCATAGTCTAGCAATGTTTTTAAAGGGTAGCATTTCTTTTCCCCTGTTATCCCTACAGGCTCTATCCGATCTCATTTTATCCGAGCTGTAAACTTTCGAATGGACCGGTCGAAGCCAGCCTGGGTTTAGTTAGAAATGAGCTGAAGGTTGGCTTATAAAATTTGATATGTGAGGTACAACATATGTATCAGGACATATTAGTAATATTCATAAAACGTTGATGTAAAATTATAAATCTTAATCAGAAACTTGTCATACCTTTTGTTTTTTTAAAATATTTTAAATTGAAATGTTTAATGTAGGTAGATTTAGAGTATTTTGCAGTATTGAAATTATAAGTCCAACTCTTTAAATTTAATAATCGTCATTCAGCTTATTAGATTGCTGAGCGATTAGAGGAGCCTCATAAAAATATAATATAAATACCAGTTAGATCGATGTAAATCTAGCGTTATAGTTATTAGGTTTCATGGATCCCATAAGATTATGATTTTTTGAATACAAGAACATCAGATTGTAGTAGTAAGTGCTCATTTAGTAAGGTTAGTATAAATAAAAAGAATATCGGTTTAATAAGAACATAAGTATAAAGTACATCTAATATTCATCCTAAGTACATCTAATATTCAACCTAAGTACATTCACTAAATACTAAGGTATAAAAAAAGACGAAAAAGAAAAAGAACAACTTCATATTCTTTTTCTCATCCGCCGTTTTGCTCTCCCTTTATAAACCCTAAACATGAGGTACTACTCTTGTTATCCAATTTATAAAAAAGCCGCTTTTGCTCTCCCTTTATAAACCCTAAACACGAGGTACTACTCTTTTTTATCCAATTTATAAAGAGTGCATAATTATCACTCTTCAAATGATTATCCGAATCCGCTACTCGTACTTCACGGTAAGCACCATGATCTTCAATAGCAAACATTATGTATTAGTTTGAAAGACAAAGCGTTCTGCTTAATTGCATGCATCGATTCTAAAGGATGAATTCAAGTATATGTTTACTATCTTGATATCATAACCATCAGGTTGTATGTGTATATATGTATGTTGCATTTGGGTTCTTGGATTTCGACTCATAAATACAAAAATTGCAAACAAAGTCTACCATAATTGGTTAAGAATCTTGACAGACTAAAATATTGGTGTTGAAGTCTATTGAATTTGGTTCTTTTATCTTAAAAGTATAAAAAATCATGATTTACGGGTTGTCTTGTGTTACAGATTGCATGCTTAAAATGATTGATGAAGCATAACTCAATTACTCAAGCCCATATAATCAAAAAAATTAGAAACCCTAATTGAATAAAAAAATACAAATGGACTTTTCTCGATTCTAAAAATCAGAGGGTTGCAATGATGAGTTAGTTTAGCACCACGATGATGCTTTAAAGTACCTGAATTTTCGCAACCCAGATGCATCGCTGCAATGAAAATTACATAAGACACATTATTATGTGCAACTCTAAATGATGGGAATAATGGTATGTCTTTTTTATTCTTTATGTATATTTTTTTATATATCTATTTTTTATTATGCCATTTTTTTTCTTTTTGTACGGTTTTCCTCTTTTTTGTAATAGTCGGTTCCGAGGATAATACTATTTGTAATTGGTTTTTAGAGTTAGTAAAGTCTCGTTTTGGTGAATGAGTAATAAATTTCATTTCTAATCGACAATTAGGATTGGTTAATTCGATTATTGTAGTCCCTTATTTTGTATGGTTCTTATATGTAAAAAATTAAAAGATAAGCTGGAAGGAAGGAGTAAAGGTTTGCGAGAGAAGGTAGTTAAAAAATTGTGGAAATATTATTTTGCTCCAAATATTGATACGTTTAATGTTGCTTTCAATTTGTTGGTTACCAAGGTGATGATAAAGTTGTTGAGTTTATGCAGAATTTACCGAATGCGAATTTAGTTAATGAATTTTATTCAAAGGTTATTGTTACATGGAATTGACATATATATATATATATATGCACAAATAAATATTTATACGTTTTTTCTAATTATTGAGTTGATTGACCATATAATATTTAAGCTAATGGATCAAATAGTACAACGTCTATATGATAGTGGAAAGTGGGTTACCGTTTTATGTCCTCTTATGGAAAATAAGTCAAAAGATATATTACAAGTGGAAGGACGTGAAGTGTTCATCGTTCGAACATATTTTGTTTTTTAAGTTCATTTTAAATATAAATTTATTGTTGATATTTTAACTCATTCTTGTAGTTGTGGTGTATAGAGATAGACTTGTTTTCCTCGTTCTAATGTTGCGTGTGTGTTACAACATTCACTATGTAATGTAATTGATCTTATTGATCAGTATTATTTGGTATCAGCATATAAATTTTTTTATAGTATGTCGATTCAACCTATTGTTGTTAATATAGAATGTGATGCTTCTGTTTCTGTTGTTGGTCTTCCTCTACAAGTTAGAAGGCAACCAATAAGACCAATCAATTGTAGTAAATATAATAATTTAGTGTTCCAAAATAGAAAAACATATAATGGAGCGTTTTATGTCCTCTTATGGAAAATAAGTCAAAAGATATATTACAAGTGGAAGGACGTGAAGTGTTCATCGTTCGAACATATTTTGTTTTTTAAGTTCATTTTAAATATAAATTTATTGTTGATATTTTAACTCATTCTTGTAGTTGTGGTGTATAGAGATAGACTTGTTTTCCTCGTTCTAATGTTGCGTGTGTGTTACAACATTCACTATGTAATGTAATTGATCTTATTGATCAGTATTATTTGGTATCAGCATATAAAAAGTTTTATAGTATGTCGATTCAACCTATTGTTGTTAATATAGAATGTGATGCTTCTGTTTCTGTTGTTGGTCTTCCTCTACAAGTTAGAAGGCAACCAATAAGACCAATCAATTGTAGTAAATATAATAATTTAGTGTTCCAAAATAGAAAAACATATAATGGAGTTTAGGTTAATTGTTTATAAATTTGGGGAATATGGGGTATATAAGTAATAATAACTGATCTCCATATCTGGGCTTGGTATCTCTGATACCATTTGTTGGGAACATAGGTACTGCATATTCCTTATTCGTATATAAGTTGGCGCCCGAAGGCCCGCACATATTTGTTTTTGGTCAATTTCCAAAAGGCCTCACACTAATTGAGATGTATTCTTAAGTTATATAACGATCTTTATTCTCATGTTTAACCGATGTGGGGATGTGGGACTTTGGTCGCACCTAACAAAATTATAATATGACCTTCATTATTTACCTTCAACATGAGAACTAAGATGATAATATATTCTTTTATATTTTACTTTCAAAAAGGCATGATATAATATAATCTAAACTTCCTTAATTTACCTTCAATTAAGGCAAATAAAATTATAATATGTCATTTATTGTTTTAATGTTAGCAATGAAACATATATTATTATATTTTAGAAGTTACATTTTGTTAAATTAAAATTTAGTTAATTTTCAATTTAACAAAGAAGGTTTGAGTGTAAACTAATAAAATTTAATTAACTTTTGTGATTAATTTGACGTATTAGTGATCATTGGAGATGAAGTTTGTGTGGGTAAATTATTAGTTTATTTTTAATGTTTGATTAATGTGTTGATAACCAGTTTTAGTAATTAAGTTAGTTAACCATTTTCTCACCTACCTTTTCAACTTAATACTTAAATTTACTAGTTATTTTTTATCGACCTTTTTAGTATGTTAACATAATAAGCATTTATATATTACTATAAGATATGCATAATTTGTTTTACCTTTAGCAATATATGATATATTATATACTATATCCTTCTTTGTATTGCTTTTACCAATGCATGATAGATTATTAATCTATTAAAATTGAGAAAACATAAAGGTAGTATTATATTTTTATGCAAAACAAAAAATAAAATTAGATAAGAAAACATATATTTTAAACAGATATAACATTGAAAGAAAAATATAAACAAAGATAGAAAACCAAATCATTTAACTTTAACATATAAAAAAATAAAGTTGAAATACAAAGACAAAACAACAATACAACTGTATAATATGAAATTCAAAACACACAGATCCATCGATTTTTTTTATCATTCTCCTCTTCCTCATATTATTTATCTTTAGAATATTCACGTTCTTAGTCTTCATTTTATGCGTCTTTATCTTAAAGAGTTTTATATTTTTTTATATCATGAGCATTGTTAGTTAAATCTTTGTTGAAGGGATCGTCGAAAGGGTCCTCTCATTAATGGTCAAATATTCACCGTATCTCTATTTAATTCATTCTTATAATAATTATCCTCCCCCGCTTCTTAATCTCACGTGTTGAAACAAATAACTAATTCGGATGAGATAGTTCATGTGAAGTATTGAAGTTTGACTACACATCAGACTTCTCCTTTTCCAATAAGGGTTATTGATATTTTGGTTTTTTTTTTAAATTTGGAGGCATTTTTCATTGAAATTATAATAAAGTTTTTTTTGTATGGTAAATCGATAAAGTTTGAAGTGTATTTAAACACGAAAGGGTGTGAGTTTAAAAAGTGTGTAATTAGTAATTGGTTGGGTTTTTTTTGGTGAATTTATTGTTGGAGCTATTGTCATAGTAATTATTGAATTAACTACTTTTGTTAAATCAGTATTTAAATACATAATGAGTTTTGTAGGTTTTATTTATCATTAATATTTTCAAAATATTATAAATTGAAGTAAAATAGGTTATATATATATATATTATTTTTTATATTATGGTAAATAATTATGATATATCATCATTTTTATTACTTTTAACACGACATGTCATATTGTAATCTATCGTTCATTGTTTTACCTTTAGCAAGTAACAATAGATTATAGATTTTTACTTATTTGATTTTAGTTTAACAAGATAGGATATAGTATCATATGTCATCCATTGTTTAATTTTTTTGCAAAATAGTTTGTTGTGAATGAGTCGAATAGTGCCTTGACAGTGTACTGTGTCCGGCAATACAGTTTTGTGTTGTGATCGTGATATTGTCCAATCACTTGAGTTAGTCTTGTGGTATGAGCCCATTAGGCCCATAGTCTAGTAAGTCTATTAATTCCTTATAAATAGATTACTAGGGCGACACAAAACACAATATGAAATCTGTAACATTTTCTATCATAGTGAAACTCTTTCTCTGGCGGCGCCCGTGGACGTAGACAATTGTCGAACCACGTTAAATTTTGTGTTTCATTTAAATCTTTCCTTCGTATATATTTTGTGCTTGAGCCATTTTGTGATAATTGCATAGTATTTTATAACAAAATTGGTATCAGAGCCACGTGGTGAAATTAGGGCTTTTGCAATTAGGGTTTCACAATGGCGTCTACAACAACAAAATACATGATTGAAAAATTTGATGGGGGATCCAGCTTTGCGTTGTGGAAGATTAAACTGAAATCTTCATTGGTACTGCAAGGGTTGTGGAAGGCTGTGGAGAATAAGTTACTAGAAGAGATGAAAGAAGAGGAGAAACAAGATCTTCAAGAAAGGGCTTTGTGCTGGATTTTAATGAGTGTGAAAGACAATGTGCTTCACGAGATTAGTGGTGAGAAGACTGCTGCATGCGCATGGAAAAAGCTAGGAGATCTTTACTCAGAGAAATCAGTAGTAAACCGATTATATTTGAAGAAACATTTGTATGATTTCAGATTGAAAGAAGGTATGTCCATAACAGAGCACCTAGATAATTTTAAATCAATTATAATGGCTTGGAGAACATAGATATCAATATTGAGGATGAGGATCAAGCTTTGTTTGTATTGAGATCGTTACCAGCTCCTTATGAAAACTTCGTAGATACCATTATGTATGGTAAGGATAAGTTATTGCTAGCAGATGTCAAAGGGGCACTGAAATCAAAAGAGATGAGACAGTTGCAGCCAGACAATCAAGCTGAAGGGGAAGGTCTTATGACTAGGGGAAGATCTAAAAGCAAAGCGAGTTCTTTAAGAAGGAAGAACTGGAGGTCCAAGTCAAGGGTGAAGCACTCAAGATGTTATGAATGCAGTGAGCAGGGTCATTATAGGAGAGATTGTCTGAAACTGAATGGTAAGAAGGGAAATCAAAAGGAAAATACAACAAACATTGTTGAAGGTGTGAACGATTCTGACGATAGTGAAAACAGTGGTAAAAGAGATGTATTGTTCGTGAGTTCAGACTTTGGGCAATACTCTTGGGTACTTGATACTGGCGCTACATATCACATGTGTCAGTTCAAGCAGTGGTTTGATACGTACAAGCCAATGCAGGGAACTGTCTATTTAGGGTACAATCATTCGTTGACTGTTGGTGGTATTGGTAACGTCAGAATGAGAATATTTGACGGGGTTGTTAGAATCTTGACGTTCTGGCATGTTCCTGGGTTAAAAAGAAACCTGATTTCTCTTGGGACTCTAGACTCTCGGGGTTACAAGTACCATGCAGAAAATGGTGTAATCAAAGTGACAAAAGGCTCAATGGTATGCATGAAAGGTAATTTACAAAAGGGTCTTTACATTCTCCAGGGGAGTGTTGTTATGGGCGATGCTGTAGTAGCATCATCAGGGAGTAATAGCCAAAGTAGGCAGGATCAAAATAAGTTGTAGCATTGTCGTCTTGGTCAGATGAGTGACAGAGGATTAGCTGTTTTGGGAAAGAGAGATTTGTTGAAAGGATATAAAGCAGAATCATTGGGATTTTGTGAGCACTGTGTGTTTGGTAAACAAACTAGAGTCAAATTCAGCAAATCGGTTGTAAGAAAGACTAAAGGTACAATGGACTACATTTACTCAGATCTTTGGGGTCCAAACAGAATTCCATCCAAGAGCGGAGCCAGATACTACATGAGTTTGATTGATGATTATTCAAGGATGATGTGGGATTACTTTCTGAAAACGAAAGATGAGGCATATTCAACCATTGTCAAATGGAAGACGATGATTGAGAAGCAAACAGGAAGAAAAATCAAACGTCTTAGGACAGATAATGGGTTAGAATATTGCAGTCGTGAGTTCAACGAGTTCTGCGAAGCTGAGGGAATAGTGCGCCATCGCACTTGTTCTAGAACACCACAACATAATGGAGTCGCAGAAAGAATGAACAGAACGCTTTGTGACAAGGCACGAAGTATGCTCTTGCATTCTGGTGTGGGAAAGGATTTTTGGGCTGAAGCTATCAATACAGCGTGTTACTTGGTAAATCGGTCTCCATCAACGACTATTGATTGTAAAACTCCTTTTGAGATTTGGTCTGGATCGTCGACTGATTATGAACATTTGAGGGTGTTCGGTTGTCATGCGTATGCTCATGTGAGAGATGGTAAGCTTGAGTCGAGGGCAACGAGATGCATATTTCTAGGATTTGCTACTGGAGTGAAGGGATATAGGTTATGGTGTACCTCTCCAAAGTCTCCAGGTTTTCTCATCAGTAGGGACGTTAATTTTAATGAGTTTGCTTCTATAGACAGTCAGAAGGAAGTAGGAGAAATGGTCGAATCAAGATCGGTTGTGAGTAAACAGGTGGAGCTTGAAGTAGAATCAGTTCCTAGCAGGTCCAATAATTCAAGTGGTTCTGATGTGGATCCAGAATCAGGAGGTGAAGCGTCAGCATCAGATGATAGTGACGATGATGCGCCTGAACCAGAACAACAACCTTATAGCATAGCATTGGGCAGAGAAAGAAGAGATATTATACTTACAAAAAGGTATGCGAATCTAGTTGCATATGCTCCGTCAATTGCAAAAGAAGTTGAGATGCAGGAACCTAGTAGCTACAGAGAAGCTATAGCGAGTTCAGAGGTAGATCGATGGATTGGTGCTATGGGGGAAGAGATTGAATCTCTTCAAAAGAATACTGTGAATTTTGGCTTAACTTTTAACAAGACCGATATTGGTGAATCGCTGAATGGTGTTGCAGGATAATTGGTTGGTTTTGTTGATTCTGATTTTGCAGGTGATATGGATAAAAGAAGATCTCTGACACGATATGTATTTACTCTAACTGGGAGTGCGATCAGTTGGAAAGCACAGTTGCAAGCTACTGCAGCTTTGTCTACAACAGAGGCAGAGTACATGGCGGTAACAGAAGCAGTTAAAGAAGCAATATAGTTGCAAGGTTTGGTGGCAGATTTGGGCTTGGATAGGAGTACTACAAAAGTGTTTTGTGACAGTCAAAGCGCCATAATATCAAATGGAATTGTTGATGTGAAGAAAGTGTCTACACACGACAATCCAGCAGATATAATGACTAAGGCAATATCAGTTCGAAAGTTTAGGGAGTGCCTAAACTGGATCAGTGTTCGCACTATAATGTGAATGCCTTAAGGGCATTTGGTGAGTCAGAAGAAGAGAAGATTCTTTGTTAATAGTGAAGAAAGGATATTCTCCTCAAGGGGAAGATTTGTTGTGAATGAGTCGAATAATGCCTTGACAGTGTACAGTGTCTGGCAGCACAGTTTTGTGTTATGATAGTGATATTGTCCAATCACTTGAGTTAGTCTTGTGGTATGAGCCCATTAGGCCCATAGTCTAGTAAGTCTATTAATTCCCTATAAATAGATTACTAGGACGACACAAAACACAATATGAAATCTGTAACCTTTTCTATTATAGTGAAACTCTTTCTCTGACGGCGCCCGTGGACGTAGACAATTGTCGAACCACGTTAAATCCTGTGTTTCATTTAAATCTTTCCTTCGTATATATTTTGTGCTTGAGCCATTTTGTGATAATTGCATAGTATTTTATAACATAGTTAATATTATAATATGATCTTCTTTGTTTTACCCTTAACAATGCAAGTTAGATTATAATCTGACCTTTTTTGTTTTATGTTTAACTAGACATGTTGAATGTTCATTCTATAATTCCTAGAATATCTAGGATAATTACTTGTATATTACTAAATAAATATTCAAGAAATTATTTTAAAAATATATTAAATAATTCAAAATATTCAAAATATTGTTTTTAAATATTGAATACTACAATCTTTTTTGTTTCACCTCTACCAAAACTAATAATAATATGACCTACTTATTTTTACCTTTAGCAAAGACATGTAAGATTATAATTTGTCCTTTATTGTTTTACCTTTAGCATTATAAGTCAGATCATAATTTGTTCTTCGTTGTTATATAATTGACATGAAATGTCATACTATAATATCTTTTTCTCTATTTTACCTTCAATAGTACAATTCAAATTATAATCCGTTCTTCCCTGTTTTACCTTTAGCAAGGTATCTCAGATTATAATATGATTTTTTATGTTTTACCTTTAACAAGACAAGTTAAATTATGATATGAATTTTCTTGTTTATCGTTTCGAAAGACATATCGGAATCAAATAATCCTTATTACATTTACCAAGATATATTAAATTATAATATTTCTTATATTTTATCACATTTAGCAAGGTATGCCATATAGTAATTTGACCTTGCTTATTTTACATGTAACATGACAGGTCTGATTATAATATTTATTTCATATTTTACCTTCAACAAGAAATGCTAGATTAGAATATAATTTTTTTATTTTAACTTTAAAAAGGCTTGCCATGTTACAATATGACCTTTCTTGTTTTAACTATTGCAAAATAGATCATAATCTCACCTTCCTTGTTTTACCTTTACCAATACAAGTTTGATTATAATTTTTCTATCTATTTATTAATTTTTGAAAGGTTTAAATATAAACTTTATCGTTTTACCTTTTCATGTCAGATCATTTTATAATATGGAATTTCCTATTTTACCTTAAGCATGACATGTTATATTATAATCTCTCATTTCTAATTTACATTCAATAAGGCAGGTCATATGATAATCTGGCCTTCTCAGTTTTATCTTCAGCAAGGCATGTCAAATTATTATATGAACTTCCTTGTTTTTTTAGCAAGACATGTCGGAATCAGAGCTTTCTTGTTTTGCCTTTACAAAGGCATGTTAGATTATAATATACATTTTCTATTACTTTTAGCAAGACAGGACAGACTATAATTTGAACCTATTTTACCTTTAAAAAACATCCTATATTATAGTATAACATTCCCTATTTTACTTTGTCATATTATAATTTTAACTTCTTTATTTTACTTTTAGCAAGATATGTTAAAATTTGACATTTATTGTTTAATCTTTAATAAGGCATGTTAGACTATAATATAATTTTCTTTGTTACACTAGTTAGCAAGACATGCCAAAATCTAACCTTTTTTGTTTAACCTTTGGCAAGGTAAATCTGATTATAATATGATATTTTTTATCTTACATTTAACATGGCATGTCAGATTATCCTATATTCTTCCTTATTTTACCTTTAACAAAGCAGGTCAAATTTTAATATGACTTTCTCTGTTTAACCTTTAGTAAGGCATGTCGAATTACAATATGATATTTCTTGTTTTACTTTTAGCAAGACATGTCAAAATCCTACCTTCCTTATTTTACCTTTACCAAGGCATATCATATTATAATATATTTTATATTTTATTACTTTTAACACGTTATATTATAATATGACCTTTCATGGTTTTCCTTTAGTATGATATATCAGATTATAATATGTCATTTTTTTATTTTCCCTTAATAAGGCAAGTTATATTATAATATGTCCTTCCATATTTTACTTTCAGCAAGGCAAGTCAGATTTATTATTTTACCTTTCACAAGACAAGTTAATATATGAACATTTTTTTACCTTAGGTAAGACCGAATAAATTAACATATGTTCTCCTTTTATTTTACATCTAGTTATGTACTTTTTTTATTTTTAACTTCACCGATGCAGAATATATTATAATCGGTTGTTATCTATTTTACCTTTAGTAAGACAAGTCAAATTATAATCTGACTTTATCTATTTTACTTTCAACAATGCATGTGAGATTATAATATGACCTTTATTGTTTTACCTTTAACAAGATATGTCTATATATGACCTTCTTTGTTTTATCTTTTCCAATGCATGTCATATTATAATATGTCATTCCATTTCACCTTTAGCAAGGCATGTCAGATTACTATATGACATTCCTTGTTTTATCTTTAGCAAGATAGGTCAGCTTATAATATGTTCTTCATTGTTTTATATTTTACATGACATATCATATTATAATATGTATTTCCCCATTTTTCCTTCAACAATGCAGGTTAGATTATAATATGATCTTCCATGTTTTACCTTCAGCAAGACATGTCATACTATAATTTAACCTTATTTATTTATTTATTTATTTTACCTTCATCAATGTGTGTAAAAATTATAAACTGAATTTCCTTATTTTACCTTTAAAAAGACATGCCAAATTTGACAGCCTTTGTTCTAGCTTTAGCAAGACAATCGACTTATAATATGATCTTCCTTATTTTACCTTTCAGAAGGCATGTGAGACTATAATATTTCATAAATTGTTTTTACCTTTAATCATGTCAAATTATAATATGACTTTCCTTTATTTATTTTCAGCAAGGCATGTCAAAGTTGACCTTCCTTATTTTACATATGGAAAGCATTATCAAAATTTGAAATTCTTTGTTTTACATTTAGCAATGCTTGATAAATTTATGCATATTACTATAAATATAATATTTACAATCACTAACTATAACAACTATAATCACAAACTATAATAAATACACAAACTACTACTAAAATTATAAAAATATAAATATAAATCATAACAAATATAAATATTAAATACTTCAAAATATTTGAAATGTTATTGCTGTTAATAAATATTTTATTTATTTTTATTTTTTGGAGCTCTCTTTATAACTACCTTTTATGCAAATTTTGGATATGCTAGTTAATTTTTCAAATATTTTTGCTCCCCTTACATTTGTATTTGGATGTGTTATCTCCTCGTATGTACATGTTTTTTACATGAAAATTGAGTTTGCGATCATGAATACGTTGTTTTGGCCATATATTATACTTGAAATTCTTCATGTCGATGATGTCTCTTCTTTTTAAGTTTAATTATATTATTTCATAACTAAACAAAATATAATTTTAAATTATTTATTAGCATCAATCATACTAATTCATAAATATACTAATATTTTTTTATTTACATCAAATCATAGTAGTAAAATCTGGACTTTTAATGTTAATATCGACCATTGTTTTATTCCCCCATTCTCTTTATATTTGTGAGTGAATCTTGGTATGATAAAAATCTTGGTTTTTCTTATATATGCTAGATAGTGTTCAATATTAAGTCTTTATAATTTATGTTTCCATGTGTATGTTCAACATGTGGTGCATATATCATCATTCTTCATTTGTCTTTTAGTTTATTATTGAAGTTTAAATACTCAAGATAACCATTTTAACCTTTAATAATAATAAATTATTAGCAATAATATAATTAGAATATTTATTATTTAATTAGATAGAAATTTAAATTCTTTTACTATTATATTTTGATCTAGTTTTCCTCTTTATAGTTCCTTATAATATTTTTTTGTATTTACATACTCCTACGTGTTTGTGTCCCTATACTACCACACTTAATTTAGTATTTAGTTAATTTTTTAGTAAACAAATAGTAAATATTTGATAGAGGTAGATAGTTGAAACATAATTGATAGCTGTGAGAACTCAAAAGAGAAGAAGAAAATTAGATAAAACCCTAACCCTAGGTTAGAAAGTAATAGAGACTCAGATAAATAATTCCCAAAAATTTAATTAATCAAATTCTGATGGCAAAATAGGGTATATCATGCTTTATATAGATACTACCCAAAACCCTAATCTCAAAATAGAGAAATTACATAAATGTATTAAAATAAAATATTAGAATAAAATAAAAATAACAATTAAATATTTAATTAACAAGTAAATATAAAAACTGGTTTTTGAAAGCTTTATTGGTCAAATTTAGGTATCAAACTTAGTGACATTTCATATTTTTTAAATCTGACGGGCTCGTCGAAATCTTCGATTTGAGTACCTGTTTGACCAAATTCCGATACTTGAGCGAGAAACCAACTTATCTTTTTCCCTTTAGCTACATCAATATTTTAATATTAAAAACTTACTCTTTTGTTGCAATTTCTTTTAACTTCTCATATATTATTCTTGTCATGTCTTGTAAGAATTGAGTTTGCTTACTTAGTTTCCTTTAGTTAGTTAGTTTACTCAAAGTTTGGAAATCTCCATCGTTGTTGTTTAGTTTGACTTTGAGTCTTTGATGACATATATTTTTTCATATACATTTTGTAACTATTTTACATTCTTATATATTTACCTTGAAGCTTGACTAATTGTGTTTGTAAGCCTTAAATCGTTGTCTAGTCCTTCCACTATCACGTTTTCTGCCATTTAGTCCCTCGACTAAAAAATCACGGGTGAGGGTCCCTTGACTATTGAAAATATATAAAGTTAGTCCCCGCGCGTGGTTTTCTCCCTAGTTCCGCCACGTGTCACCATAGTTAAATGATACGAATCTCACAAATAGTCCATCGACTTTTAATTACATTTTACCCTTTAAATCTAATATTTTTTTTATTATTCCAAAAACAGAGTATCGCAAAATTTGCGATACTCTATTCTTTTGTTCTTGCTCCATAAATGGTATACTTCTGTTTTTGGCTGATAAAAGAGTTATTTCACTGTTGCCAATGCTTTTGCTGAAGCAGTTCTTCAAGAAGAAAAAACATTACGGTTGCAATTGATCTGAAGCATAAGAACTGGAAAGGACAGATCGACAAGGTTTGTGGTCGACAAGTAAGTGGAGATATATTAGGTCTTTTCATTTGAAACTGTTAGAGACTTTAGCTTTACCTATTTACCAGTCTGTGTCCGATTCGAAACTCAAAATTGATGCACGTATTGGTGATAGAAATGTTGAAGAAAAAACTATAAAAGTAGGGTTAGCTAATGTTGATGTAGATAAATCTGTATCTAGCAAGAAGAAGTGGAAATGAAAGATTCATAAGGTTCGGTATATGGATAGTAATATCTCTGAAATGCTTCATGATCATGAAATGGGTGTGGATAATGAAGAGGACGAATGAATGGGGTCTAAGAAGATGAAACTAAAAAAGAGAGAGACGAAAGGTATTAAGTTGAGGAAGAGAAATATTTAAGAGCTTAAGAGCATTTAGACTTGATTACTGGCTTAAAGTTATAGTTTTGGTGACTTTCTGTTTTAGTTTGTATACTTTTGTTTGAAGAAATTATATTATATTGTTCTAATCGTTCATGAGTAATGTTCTGCAATTTCATTTTACACTTGGATCCTGCCATTTTATGTTCCAATTTAAATATTTAATTAAGTGTCTATTGGCCCAGTTTCGTAAAATCAAGTGCAGACTGTGTTGAAGGTTCTTCCTAATAGTCATAGACCTTTTTGTTTATCAAGATTATATTCAATAACTAATTTGAATTCTTTCCACAAAGGGTAAGAACATAAGAACAGAGTATCGCAAATTTTGTGATACTCTGTTTTCAGAATAATAATAAAATATTATTAAATTTAAAGGGTAAAAATAGAATTAAAAGTCGAGGAGCTATTTGTGAGGCTCGTACTATTTAACTATTTGGAAGAGACATTGAGGTGTACATCGATGACATAGTGGTAAAGAGCTTAGTGGATGATGTACACTTGGAAGATTTTGATGAGACATTTTTTAATTTAAGGGCAATAAGGTTAAATCTTAATCCTGAGAAGTGTACTTTTAGAGTTCGATCATGGAAGTTCTTGGGTTATGTTATCAGTAAAAGAGGGATAGAATCTTACCCATAATAATTGAAAGTTGTGGTAGCAATGAATTCACCTCGAACCATCAAAGAAGTGCAAGTTTTGATAGGAAGGTTAGCAGCGCTTAATAAATTTATCTCTAGATTTTCTGATAAATATTTTCCTTTCTTTCAAGTGTTGGGAGGGCCAAAGATATTTTAGTGGACTTCGGATTGTGAGGCGGCTTTTACAAGCATAAAAAATTTATTATCATTGGTGTGGTTTATTTTTGTCTGAGGGTAAGTTTGTAATTTTTGTTTAGAGTTTTGTGGAAATTTGTAAGTATTTAATGTTTGGGTAGAGTGTAGAGGGAGAATTAAGCAGCATGGTTGTATTTAATTTTCATTATTCTCATTTAATGTTGGTGGTTGGGTATTTATACCCTTACATTTGGGCCTTATGGGATTTCGGGTCATGTTTAATGGACCCGGGTCAAGTTCAAAGACCCATGAGCTCTTAGTAGGAGAGCATGCAGCTTAGTCAAGAAGTGATTAGGTTTTTAAGTACTTTAGTTCTTGTTCGAACAGTCCAACTGATGAGGTGTTCGAACTGTCCTGTCCGGTTAGGTCGTCTTTGTCTGAACTGTCCATGTCCGTAGTGGTAACAGAATCCGGACTCATCAGTAGCCCATTTTTTAGGTGTTTGTTCAAAAACCTTTGTCAAAACCTGAAAACAGTCCGTTGCTAGTGACAGTTACATCCGGACAGGTTCTTCGAATTGTGTTATGGTTTTATCCGGACTGAAAAAGGACTTTTGAATCTAAACGGTTTTTTGCCAGAGTTCGTGGGATACGTGTCTCTCTGGTTCGTCACTTCAGCCGTTTTTTCACCTTGATTTTCGCTCCCACCTTCTCTGAAAAGCAACCTCTTCATTAAATGAAGGTGTCATCAGCACCATTTCTTAATCATTGCAAATCTTTTTGAATTCTCCTAGGAATCAAAGCTTCTTTTTGGGGTTTACTATAAATTAAAACACTTTTCCACTTTTTTTACTATCACCTTCATTTGCACTTTGCTAATTCTCAGAGCTTTCTTTCTCAAACACAAGTTCTTCATTTTAGTTGTTTATGTTCACGGCTAGGAACGCTTTAATTAGAGGCGGGTGGCTCAATCTATCAAAACTAGAAAAGGCGCAAAAAATTGAAAGGGAACGACGCATTGCAGCAGGTCTACCTACTTCCCCCATCGACAAACCAGCAACTTCAAACACTGAGCCTGACCAGGGTTCCTCCTCAACAAAAAGTGTCAAACCGAGGAGATTGTTTCAGACCATTCTTTCTCCCATCATCTCAGGTTCATCTATCCAAGAATCAAAACCCACTGTTGAACCAGGGTTAACAGTCACCAGCTTCAAAAAACCCTCCCCATTTATAGCCATGGGGTCAGACGCAGATATCTCTCCTAACAAACTGCTGGATTGGAGAAGAGGCCGGCTGGTTAAAGGGCAGGCTTCCAAAGGCACCCCTTCAAAATCAGGGGCCAAGGACAACAATACGGGGTCAGAGGCACCCATTAAAGTACCCAAGGACAAGCTGTCCGGTCTAGAGGCCACTAGCTCAAGCCATCAAAGAGAAACTACCCCAACTGAGCCCCAATCAGAGGTCAGAACCCAGGAAAGCACTGAAGCTCAACAGTCCGGAGGTCGGACTGAGCCAACTCCTAACTCCTCCCTCCCAAAGACAATTGAAAATCCCTCCTCGGTAATGGAGGAGGTCATGGAGGATTCTGTCGAAAAGGCTCCATTCGAGTCCGAACCCTCCGGACAGACTAATGATACTGCTGCTGTAAAGAAAGATAAGGGCAAAGAGAAGCTATGCCTTAGGCATCCAGACTTACCAGAAATCCTCGAAGGAAAAGTGGGACCTTGTTTCCACAAGGTAAACGTTAAATATCTTCTTGTTTTACAGAAAATCAACTATGCTTTCATCCATACAGCCGAGTTGGGCCGGATGCGTACGAAGTGAGGGATTCCGGAGAACGTAAAGATTAGAATCCCCATAGACCCCGAAACCCCCATGGACTGCAAACTCAGTGAAATAGTCATCTTCATTGAGCTTTTTAACTGGGGTTTAAGGTTCCCCTTAGATCCGAAAATAGTTAGGTATTTCCACCTCAATAAGCTCTGCCCTAGTCAACTGAGCCCCAACGCCTGGTACACACTTATGGCCTGCATCATGGCCTCTAGGCTCTCCGGGATTCCTTTACCAATGGAGGAATTCGCAGCTGTGGCCAGTCTCTGCAGAAACCACCACATTCCCTTCTATCACTTCAACATGGGTGATAATTATAAAGCAGTGGATGATCTGCTTGAGTCGGAGAGAAATTGGAGGACTCAATTCTTGTTCGTAAGCGGCGCTTAGGAGAATGGGAGGAAAATCAAAGCTGAAGTCAACCCAAGTCTCCTCACCAGCAGATGGAGGAGTGATCGTAAGGATCCTTCCTTACCTTTTTACTTTACTTTTATTGAATTTTCCTAAACTGACTGGTCTTGTCTTTTGTCTTAACAGAGCTGCCCAAAGACTTCAATGATTACTTAAAGGCCGGGCAGACCACTTGCACCAAGATCAATACTTGGGCTGCTGAAAAGTGGGGGAACTGATTTCATGATGCTTTTACAGGAGGAAATTTGGCAAGGTCTCACCTCTGGAACACTACTGGCCGGAGGGACTTGACCTGGGAAGAACTTACCACTCCACCCCCTCCGGATGTAGTCCTCAAGAGAACACACGCACCGGACGGGTCATTATACTTGCCAGGTCGAGCCAAGGCCCCAAGTAAAATGAAAGGCAAGAAGGGGAAAGGCAAGAAGGCTGCAGGTGAGGCTAATCCTGCTGAGGTGGAGGAGGTTGCTCCAACAAATCTAGAAGGGCCAGCCCCAAGCCAGATCGACGCTGCTCTGCTAGAAGTAGTAGAGCAGGATAGTGCTAGGGAAGAAGTAGGGTCTCCCAAACCCCCAAGGGTTCCCAAGAGATACCGAAAACGTGGAGCGGAACACAAGGAGAGGGAGGCTAAAAAGAAAAAGACCTCAAGGGGTGATGAACTTTTTCTCCAACCTCCGGAACCCCTCCCCCCTGTTGACCCTACTGATCCAACAAGAGCAGAGCAGATCCCCGGTGACTTTCGAACTGACGAGGTTAGAGGAGGAGACCTCAGCATTGATGGTTTCGACATCACAGGGCTTGATGGACTTGGTGACTATTGTGCAAACCTCCCCAGGGACGACTTTGCTGGGCCTTACCTCCCTCCGAGCACTTCGAACACCGTCACTTTTAATGGTAAGACTTTTACTGTTTCAAATGAAAGTGAAGCTGTAACTCACTCCATAATGAGTACTTTTCAGCCAGTGTTGGTCCTGGAGAAGCAAGTACGAGGTCAAGCAGCAATCATCACCTCCCTTAACTCTGACAAGGAAAAATTGTCCGGCGATCTCCTCACTGCCATCCAAAATGTTGAGGTTTTGAAGGGAGAAAATAAGGAGCTAAAAAAGAGCTAAGAGGAGTGGAACACTAAGGAGGCTAGCTTAGAGGATACCATCAAAGCTGTCCGGGTTGGAGAAAGATCTCACCTCTTCAAAAGAGGAGGCGAAGGC
This sequence comes from Limnanthes douglasii subsp. nivea, assembly GCA_036936605.1. Classification (NCBI taxonomy): domain Eukaryota; kingdom Viridiplantae; phylum Streptophyta; class Magnoliopsida; order Brassicales; family Limnanthaceae; genus Limnanthes; species Limnanthes douglasii. The sequence goes on along the minus strand of JAUPFV010000005.1, from coordinate 162,680,971 downwards.
TAAAGACCAAGTTATTCACAACTTGACTAACGACAAGATTGCGCTTGAGAACACAGTGTCCAAGGCTGCAGAGGAGAAAGCTGAACTGCTAAGGGAGCAAGAGGCCAAAATTCAGGCCAAGATTGATGCTTATGCCAACAGTGTGATAGATAGTCAAGAAGAAATGTATGCCAAAGTGAGGTCGGACATGGTCTTGCTCTTTCATGAGAAGTTCCCGTAGAAGAACCTGGGAGATTTATGACTTCATGTAGATTATCCAGACCTTCCCTTCCATACAATGGTTGGAGGTGACAGGTTTGACTTCTCCAGTGCATCCTCATCTGATGATGAAGAGAACACCGGGGAGAGCCCAAACGAGGAGGAGGACGATCCCAAGAAGAAGAATAAGACAGGTGAGGCTGAGCCATCTTCAAAAGCTCAGTCTTAGATTATGAATTATCTTTTCATCTTTTATCTGAACTAAAGTCCTTGGAAGGCCAAGGCATTTTTTAAGTGTGTCCGGTATTTGACCGGATAGATCTTTTGTTTTGTTTGACAATTTAAAAGTCCTTGGAAGGCCAAGGCACTTAGGTTATTTCAATGAATATCTTTGTTCTGCACAACTCTTCTATTCTTTCATAGTTTGTTTCAATTTCGGTAGCTAGTGTTTAAATAGCCCTTAGTTATTTCATAAGCATTCTAAAGTGAGAGTGTTTAAATTCTCCGATGACAAATGTTTAAGTAGTCATCATTCCTTTAATTCAATCCGGATGGTGTGGCAAGAAACAGAGTAAGAACACTTCAAATTTTTAAGAAGGCATCGAATTTTATAAAAAAGCCCGGACACCTCATTAAAACCTCCCCGTGCCACCAGGGTAGGAAAGAGTATGCCCCCAAATATTTACATGGATTTTTAAACAAGTAAATATTTACATAGCTTCTATTCCAAGTACATCCGGAGATGCTCAATATTCCAAGGGTGATTCAAAACCCTTCCATCCTTGTCTTCTAGCCAATATGTTCCAGGTTTAAGCTTTTCAATGACCATATAAGGTCCTTCCCAAGTTGGGGCCAGTTTGCTGAGCAACTTCTCTTTAGTGTGCAAGAAGACTTTCTTCAACACCTTGTCCCCTGGCTGGAAATCTCTTCTTTTAACTCTAGAAGCAAACCTGCTTCTCATCAAACCCTGATAGTGTGCAGCTCTAAGGTGATCCTTAACTCGTCTTTCCTCTATTAAGTCAAGCTGACCTCTGATTGCCACTTCGTTAGCATGTTCGGAGAAGTTGTGAACTCGAAATGAAGGGAGAGTTGCTTCTATAGGAGCTATTTCATCCATCCCATAGACCAAGGCAAAGGGTGACTCTTGTGTTGCAGCCCCAAGTGTAGTCCGGTAGGCCCACAAAACCTCTTGTAAATAACTAGGCCATTTACCAGCAGCTCCCTACAAATTCTTCTTTAAACCGGACAATATAGTTCTGTTAGCCACTTCAAACTGACCATTTGCTTGTGGGTGGAAAGGCGAAGAGAAACAATGTTTTATACCCCTTGAGGCACATAAACTCTCCATTTCCTTGTTGTCGAATTGTGGCCCATTGTCAGTCGTTATCTTTTGTGGAACACCAAATCTGCAACAGATGTTGGATAAAATGAATTTTATGACAGTTTTTGATGTTGTTCATGCCAATGGGGATGCTTCAATCCACTTCATAAAATAATCAATAGCAACAATTATCGTCCGGCGCCCTCCGGACGCCATAGGAAGAGGTCTCACCAAATCTAATCCCCATCGAGCAAAAGGAATAGGCTCAGAAATTGACTCTAAAGAGATTCCTGGGACATGAATTTCATTGCTATATCTCTGGCATGGATCACACCTTCTCACCAGCTCCTTAGCATCTTGCATTATAGAGGGCCAATAATAGCCAGCAAGTAGAACTCTCCTTGTTAGAGCCCTGAATCCACAGTGAGCTGATCCCTCACCATCATGCAATTCTGAGATGACTACTTGAGACTCATCATCTCCCAAACATCGCAAAAGAGGCTTACTGTAAGACTTTTTATACAGAACGTCTCTTAGTATGATAAATCCACGAGCCTTGTGCTTTATTTTTCTTGCTAGTGATTTATCCGGAGGCAAGATGCCATTGGAGAGATATTGCAGGAGAGGAAATCTCCAATCTTGAGGTTGTTTCATCTGTACATCGAAAACTTCTTCCTCTTTATCCACATTAAGTTGAATAGAAGGGCTCTCCAGTACATGGATCCAAGGGTATGACTCAGTGTATGCTATGGTTTCCAATGAATCTGCTAGTTCATTCTCTGCTCGGGGTATATGTTCATAAACAACGCTTTTGAACTTAAGTGCCTCATTTTTAAGAAAAAGCAAGTACTTCACTAATTGCTCCTTTTTGGCCTCAAATTGACCTTGCGCATGGTGGATAAAAAGCTGAGAATCACTCATCAGCTTGTCCCTTTTGGCCCCACAAATATAAGCTAACTTTAAACCAGCTATAGCTGCTTCGTATTCAGACTCATTATTGGAAGCCCTATCAGAGTGGACCACATCCCATAGTACTTGATCCACCATCTGTTCGGACGAGCCAGACCTTTTTCTCTTTCATCTCAGTAGTTCGCTCCGTATCCCTATCAGAGTGGAATTCAACTAAAAAATCAGCCACAGTTTGGGCTTTAATTGCTGTTCGAGGAGAAAAATTGATGAGTCCGAATTCTGATTACTCACCGGACAGGGACAAATCGGACCTAGCCCTCCGGACCGGACAGATCACTTCAAACACTTGGCTAATGGAACTGTTCGAACTATGACAAAAGTACTAAAAAACCTAAACACTTCTTGACTAAGCTACTTGCTCTCCTACTTAGAGCTCATGGGTCTTTAAACATGACCCGGGTCCATTGAACATGACCCGAAAGCCCATAAGGGCCCAAAATGTAATGGTATAAATACCCAACCACCTGCATTAAATGTGGGTAATGAAAATTAACTGCAACCATCCAGCTTAATTCTCCCTCTACTCTCTACTCTAAATATTAAACACCCACATACTTCTTTAAAACACCAAACAAATTACAAGCCTACCCTCAGGCGATAATTATCCTTACCAAAATGGCGACCACAGTGGGAGGAGAAGGTGCCTGAATCAAGCATTCAAAACCAGCAAGAAAAGTCAGTCCGAATGAATCCGGACGCCCCGGAAGTACCACCAGCTCTGCTCAAAGTGGTGGGTGAGAATGATGAGTACACTATCGAAGAGCGCGATAGGCTGAAGGGTGAGATAGAAGCTCTAAGGGCAGAAAAGGCTAAGATGGGCATGAAAGAAAAGTCCAAAGCATCAGTTGCTTATCACACCGATAACCTCAGGGAGCATGAGCCTTCAAAGACTCATGTGAGCACCAAAAAGACTCATGCCAGCTCCAAGAAGTCTCACCGGTCTAAGCCAGTGGAGAGTTCTGACTCAAGCTCAGAATCTTTTGGTAGCTCTTCGGACGATGAGGGAGTGGAAGAATCCTTATCCTCTAGCAGCGATGAGGGTCGAACTAAAAAGAAGCAAAAACAGATCAAGAAATATTCAAGAAAAAGGGATAGGTATGGGAAGATGAAGAGGAATATTGGTAAAAGGGTCATCTCATAGCCGGAGGCATGTGGACCGGATGTTGATGGATCCTTTCGCTTTCCACGATGAACCAGGTATCTTTGCAACTCCTAATGAGGATACTGTGTTCAGTCGTGGTAGAAATTGGAGGCAATCCCCATTATCTTCCAAAATTCTGTCTGGAAACCTCCATAAGAGGCTTGACATCACTAAAATGGAAAAGTACGATGGCAGTACTGATCCAGACAACCATTTGGAACAGTTTAAAAACTTCATGATGAACTTTGAAGACGATGATAAGCTACTTTGTAGAGCCTTCTCCCAATCATTTACGGGGAGTGCTCTAAAATGGTATAACAGCCTGCCTCGGGGTTGTATTAAGAATTTCGATACTTTTTGGGTGGCCTTTCGAAGGCAGTTCGTAGGGAGTAAAGAGCTAAAGGGCAATGGAGACACAATAATCCATTATGCCCAGGAACCAAATGAGTCTTTAAAATAATATATAAGTTATTTTGTGAATACCAAGAATGGGCTGGCTGATTGCTTCGAACATGTAGCAACAGCATCCCTAAGACAGGGCTTGAACCCTGGCAATTTGGCTGATTCAGTGACCAGGAAGAAGGCCATGACATGGGGAGGGTTGCTGAATCAGGTTGGAAAACAGATTAATGTCGATGAAACAAAGAAAACCAGGGTGCACATGCAGGTGAGGTCTACCCCGGTGACACCAAATCCCAATCAGAATCAGTCCGGAAACAAGGCAAAGGAGACCGGACAGGGGCATGGTAGGGCCAAAGCTCAGTCTCAGCCAGTTGCTCCTGCTCAGAGTCAGCAATCCAGAAACAAGAGAGGGCCATGGGTCCAACCGGAGTGGTTTGCAGAATTAAAAGAAAGTGCGGCCACCATTTATGATAAAACAAAGGAGGAGGTGCACTATAGAAGACCAGCCACACTGCAATCTCCCAGAGAGCATCACACTAACTCTTTTTGCCAATATCACAATGATGTTGGCCATACCACCGATGATTGTATAGTTTTGAAACAAGAGGTTTAGAACTTAATCGAAAGGGGAAAGCTGGGGGCTTATGTCAAAAGAAGAGGAGGTAACAGGCCTGACAATACTCACCGGGTTGGTCCAAGTAATGCTGCTACGGAGGGAGCCATGGTTATAATTGAGAGGTTTGATGTGGAATCTGAATACTTGGATCCTGATCCAACTCGAAACAGAGTGGGTGCAATTGAGGAATGTTCTAGGACGGTCTCTGGACTAATTAAGTTTTTTGAGTCACTTACAATTTTCGGAGGGGATACTATGACAGCTCCTACTGCTTCTTCGAGGAAGAGGCACGTTCATACTTTAGCCACCCAACTAAAAGGAGGCATGACTTCCTATCAGTCACCAAATCCATTCCCCTTCATTGTTTTTGATGAAGATGATTTAAGAGATATAGTTGGCCCTCATGAGGATGTTGTTGTCATAGGAGCATCTATTGGGGGCAATGACATAAGGCGAATTCTGGTGGATACAAGAAGCTCGGCCAATATCCTTTTTCTTAACTACGTACAAGAGAATGAAAAATCCAGCTGTAATTCAGAGTTCGGACAGATCAATTGTGGGCTTTACTGGCAGCTCAGCAGATGTGATCGGAGAGTTCGAAGAGGAAGTTCTATTGGGCAATGGCCCTTTCAAGAAAATGGTCAGGATACTTTTTATCATGGTGGATTGTGCCACTTGCTATAATGCCATTCTAGGGAGGTCTTGGCTCTCTAGGATGCATGCAGTGGCTTCGACAGTCCACCAGTGCTTGAAATATGCTATTCAGGGACAGGTGGGAGTTGTCCGGAGCAGTCAAAAAGTTGCAAGAGAATGTTATGCTACAGCTCTGGCTCCTCGAACGCTGGGGGTAGTTCGTATTAACGAGCAATAGCAATTTAAGTGACTTTCTGGGGGTGAGGGTGAAATTGATGACCCCAGAGAGGCCCATGGAGTGTTAATACCAGTTGAAGAGGTGGAGACACATTGTCTAGAAGAAGGAAAAATTGTCAAAATAGGGTCCAACATGCCACCCGGTCTGAAAGGCGAAATGATAAAGTTTTTGAAGAACCATCAGCACGTTTTTGCTTGGTGTAATGCTGATGTTACAGGGGTACCAGCAGATGTGATATCACATCGCTTATCCGTCCGGAAAGACATAGCACCAGTGGTCCAAAAGAGAAGGGCTTTTTCCAAGGAAAAGGCTGATGTTATTGTGCAAGAGGTTGACAGACTCACGAAGATGGGGCATATTAAGGAGTCTCAATATCCTTTGTGGACTGCCAATCCGGTCCTGGTGAAAAATAAAAATGGCAAGTGGCGCATGTGCATTGACTTCACAGATCTCAATAGAGCTTGCCCAAAAGATTTGTATCCAGTCCCCCAGATTGATCAGTTAGTAGACTCCACCTCTGGGAACAAGCTGCTATCCTTTATGGATGCCTTCTCCGGATACAATCAGATCCAGGTAGATCCAAAGGATCAAGAGCATACAACCTTTGTCACTGACAGGGGTCTTCATTGCTATAAGGTAATGTCGTTTGGGTTGAAAAATGCTGGGGCTACTTATCAGAGATTAGGAAATAAAGCCTTTGCTGATCAGATGGGAGAAATATGGAAGTATACATTGATGACATGATGGTGAAGAGTGTGGATGAGCAATTGCATTTGACTGATCTCCAAGAAACTTTTGCCAACTTGGTAAAAGTGAATTTGAAATTGAACCCAGAACAATGTGTGTTCGGAGTGCAGTCCGGGAAGTTTCTAGGCTATATTATAAGTGAGCATGGGATACAACCCGATCCGGACCAGCTTAATGCTCTATTCCAAATGGAGCCTCCTCGAAATATTAAAGAAGTACAACGACTAACGGGGAGATTAGCTTCCTTAAACAGATTTATCTCAAGTTCTTCGGACACGTGCGCCCCGTTCTTTCAAACCTTGAAGGGTGCAAAGGGATTCGATTGGACCCCACAGTGTGATGAGGCTTTCAATGAGATCAAGAAGCATTTGTCCTCCCCCAAAACTTTATTTAAACCAATTGAAGGGGAGACACTCTTCGTGTATTTGGTAGTTTCAAGTTGTGCCATCAGTGCTGCGTTGGTAAGAGAAGTGGATCCAAAATCAGCAGGTGAAGCGTCAACATCGGATGATAGTGACGATGATGCGCCCGAACCAGAATAACAAACTTATAGCATAACATTGGACATAGAAAGAAGAGATATCAGACTTTAAAAAAGGTATGTGAATTTAGTTGCATATGCTTTGTCATTTAGAGAAGAAGTTGAGTTGCAGGAACCTAGTAGCTACAGAGAAGCTATAGCGAGTTCTGAGGAAAATCGATAGATTGGTGTTATGGGGGAAGAGATTGAAGTTTTTACTCAAAGAGGAGGAATCGACTTCAATGAAGTTTTTTCTCCAGTGGTGAAGCATAGTTCAATTCGAGTTTTGTTAGCCATGGTAGTTTTGCAAGATTTAGAGCTTGAGCAGTTGGATGTGAAGACTGCATTTTTACACAGTAAATTGGATGAGCGAATCTACATGAGGGAAAAGATTGAATCTCTTCATAAGAATCAAACATGGAAGCTTGTTGACGTGCCTAAAGGACGGAAGGTAGTAGGCAATAAATGGTTGTTCAAGAAAATTGAAGGTAATCAAGGGGTTTAGGCATCTCGATTCAAGACAAGACCGCTCGTTAAGGGTTATACTCAAAGGGAAGGAATCCACTTCAATGAAGTGTTTTCTCCAGTGGTGAAGCATAGTTCGATTCGAGTTTTGTTAGCCATGGTAGTTTTACAAGATTTAGAGCTTGAGCAGTTGGATGAGCGAATCTACATGAGACAACCAGAGAGATTTATTGAACCTAATATGGAGAACAAGGTTTGTCTGCTGAAAAAGTCACTGTAAGGTTTGAAAGAGTCACCTAGGCAATGGTACAAACGTTTTGATCCATTCATAGTGTCAAAAGGGTTCACGAGGAGTCCATATGATAGTTGTGTGTATCATCAAAAGATGTGAGATGATTCTTATGTTTACTTGTTGTTGTATGTGGATAATATGCTTATTACTGGTTGTAATATGTCACACATTGTGTAGATAAAGAAGCAGCTTAGTGCCGAGTTTGAGATGAAGAATTTGGGTAGAGCAAAGAAGATTGTTGGTATGGAGATTATCAGGAACATAAGTGTAGGATCATTACACTTGTCTCAACGAATTTATATTGAGACAGTGTTACAACGATTCAAAATGTTTGATGCTAAGGCACTTAGCATCTCGTTTGCTACTCATTTCAAGTTGTCTGCAGTAGGAGCGGCCAAGGACGATGCTGAGTTTGAACAAATTTTGAAGGTTCCATATGCAAGTGCAGTTGGTAGTATCATGTATGTTATGTTATGCACACGTCCTGATATTTCACATGCGGTTAATGTAGTTAGCAGGTACATGGGATGTCATGGGAAAGAACACTGGCATATAGTGAAATGGATACTTCAGTATCTTTAGAATACTACGAACATTGGCTTAACTTTTAACAATTTCGGACTATTGTCTGAATTACCCCTGTCCGGATTTCTGGTGAATAATTTCGGACTCATCAGTAGCCCTTTTTTAGGTTTTGTCAAAGATCTTTAGCAGGACAAAAAAACTCAGTTAGCCAATAACAACATTCTCCGGATCGCACATGAATTCAGTTCAGGGTTCATCCGGACAGAATCTTTCTCAGAATTCCAAGAGTTTTGCTCTGGATCGTGGGACACGTGTCGCGTTTTAATTCATTCTACCAGCCGTTTTCTTCCTAGAACGGCGCTCCCACTAAGCCCAAAAAGCAACTCCTGCATTTAATGTTTCTTACGTCAGCGCCTCCTTCAATCATTACCTTAGTCTCTTTGTTTTCTCTTAGGTATCAGTAACTTTTGCCTCACTAGTATAAATTATCTTCTTTTACTGTTTCACCATCTTCATCACTTTTGCAATTTCTTCTTCTCAAAGCTTTTAACCTTTTCTCTCAAAGCCTTTCTTGGGTATTTTATGTTCACAACGAGAAACACTCTTGTGAAAGGTGGTTGGATAAATCTTTCAGAACTAGAAAAAACACAAAAAGTTGAGCGTTAGAAACATATCGATGCTGGTCTACCAGTTTCTCCAATCAGTAGGCCTGACACACCGTCTTCAGAAGGTGATCGAGGATCATCTTCTGCCAAAAGTTCAAAACCTAGGCATTTATTCCAACCCAAACTCTCGCCAATCCCTTCAGGCTCATCAGTTCAGGAGTCTCAGCCTTCTACCGTGCAAGAGAAATCAGTATCGAGTATTAGAAAGCCCTCTTCGTCCATCGCTATGGGGTCAGAAATCGAGAAATCTCCAGAAAAAACTAACCCCCGCCAGACCACTTGTTTATAAAAGGTCAAGCAACCGGCTCTCAAACCAAGTCATCCAAAACAGGTCCCTCCAAGTCTGGGGCCAAGGATAAAGCCTCCGGATCAGAGGCATCTATTAGAACCCCAAAAGATAAACCTTCCGGACCCGAGGCTACCAGAATCAGCTCCCATTACAAGTCCTCCAGAGCTGAGCCTCAGCCAAACACCAGAACCTTAAGAGAGGCTGATGCTCAATCATCCGGACAACCTACTGAGCCACAAACTAGCACTCTTCCATCAACAAAGACTGATAAACCTTCTACCGTGATGGAAAAATTGATGGAGGATATTGTTGAAAAGGCTCCATTCGAGACTGAAGCTTCCGGGAAAACTGGAGATGCTGTCTCCAATAAAAAGGGAAAAGGTAAGGAGAAAGTCTGCATGACCCATCCAGATCAGCCAGAGAGTCTGGAAGGAAAGGTGGGACCTTGTTTCCACAAGGTCAATGTCAAGTATCTGTTGGCCATGCGGAATATTAATTATGTCTATACTCATACTATTGAGTTAGACCGGATCCGGACCAAGTGGGGGATCCCTGAATCTATTAAGCTGAGGATACCAGTCACACCGGAGACTTCGATGCACTGCAAACTTAGCGAAATTGTCATCTATACTGAGTTGTTCAACTGGGGGCTCAGATTCCCCTTGGATCCAGAAATTGTCAGGTATTTCCACCGGATAAAACTCTGTCCAAGCCAGCTGAGTCCCAATGCTTGGTATACTCTCATCGTCTGCATTATGGCGTCAAGGTTGTCCGGTATACCTCTTCCAATGGAGCAGTTTGTTGCAGTGGCCAGCCTTTGTAAGAACCACCATATCTCATTCTACCACTTCAATATGGGAGATAACTTTAAGGTGGTGGATGACCTGCTTGAGTCAGAGAAAAACTGGAAGACCCAGTTCCTATTCATTAGCGGGGCATGTGAGAATGGGAGGAAGATCAAAGCCGGTGTCAATCCTAGTATGCTCACCAGCAGGTGGAAAAGCTCAGGTAAGTATTTTACTTTGTTTGTCTTCTCATTTTGCAAAACAAACTTATCACTGAATTGACTTTTCTTTTATGTCAGTATTGCCGAAGGAGTTCTCCGATTATTTGGATGAGGGGCATACCACGTGCGCCAAATTAAATGCTTGGGCTGCCGACCGTTGGGGGAATGCTTTCCACAACTGTTTTACCTCAAGCAACTTGGTGAGGTCCCACCTATGGAACATAGCGGGCCAGAGAGACCTCACCTGGGAGGAGTTGACTACACCACCTCCTCTGATCGTTATTCTTACGAGAATGGAAGCAAAAGATGGTAAATTGGCCTTGCCCTCCAGAGCCAAAGCCCCAAGCAAGATGAAAGGGAAGAAAGGCAAGAAAAAGAAGGTTGCAGTGGAGGCCGTCCGGGGGCCTGTAGAGGAGGTTGCTCCGGAGAGTCAAGGAGATCAGTTCCAAGGAGGGATTGATGCTGCTTTACTTAAAGTGGCTGAGGGTGGGTCCATCAAAGAGGCAGGTGAACCCCAAAGCCAACCAAAGCCTCCGAAAAAGGATCGAAAGAGGGGAACTAACAGCGACGAGGGGGGCGCTAAAAAGAAGAAGTTTGCCTTGGGGGACGAAGTAGTCCTCCGCCCTTCGGAGCCACCACCTCCAGTTGATTCAGCCGACCACAGCAACCCCACCCTGGCAGAGCAAATCCCTACTGATATTCACACCAGAGAGGGTACCGGAGGAATTTTGGAAGGAGTAGACATTAGTGGCCTCCAGAACATTGGCCTTTAATTCAGAGAGTTTGATAAAGATGACTTCGCTGGTCCTTACCTTCCCTCAAGTTCCTCCAATATGGTGACTTTTAATGGTAAGTTTTTCACTGTTTCAGGGGAAAATGATTCGGTGACTCACTCTCTGCTGGGTCATATTCAGCCGCTGCTCAATTTGGAGAGGCAAGTAAAGAGTCAGTCATCCCTCATCGACACCATCAAAGCAGACAAAGAAACATTATCAACTAACCTCTTTAACGCCAACCAAAGTGTTGAGGCCTTGAATAAGGAGCTTGAGTAATTGAGGAAGGAGAAAGAAGATCTGGCAGTCAAGATGGTCACTTCGGAGACAGCTAACACAGAGCTCTAAACCGAATGCTCCGGATTGTAAAGTGATCTTTCCAACTTGAAGGGAGACATGAAGATCAAGGATGATACCATCCAAACCTTGTCCACCGCCAAAAATTCTCTCGAAGAAGCTGTGTCCAGGGTCACCAAAGAGAAACAAGATTTGGTGAAAGATCAGAAAACAACCATCCAGGCCAAGATCAATGAGTATACCAATAAGGTGATAGAATCCATGGAGGTAAGAGATACAGAGGCCAAATCTGACATGATCCTTCTTGTTCACCAGAAATTTCTGAAGCGAACCCTTGGAGATTTATGGAGATATGTGGAGTTTGAGGACCTCCCGTTTTATACTATAGCGGAAGGTGATCGACATGGCTATAGTAGTGGAATAGATTTCACTACTAATGAGGAGGAAGGAACCGGGGAGAGTTCCAGTGATGAATCCAAATATCCCAAGAAGAAAGATGATGTGGGAACATCGAAGGAGAATTAGCCCTGATAATTTAACTATTTTTTGTTTTTCTTATCCTCATGAAATACTAAAGTCCTTGGAAGGCCAAGGCATTTTTGTAACTGTGTCCGATTTGAGTCTGGTTTAAGGTTTTCTTTAAACTCAAAGTCCTTGGATAGCCAAGGCATATTTTATGTTTTAATATTATCATCCGGTTTTAACCGGATAGGTTCACTTTGCTGGATTTTTGCTTTGTTTCATATTTGTTAAATTTCAGTGGGTGATGTTTAAATATCCCTTATTTGTTTTACAAGTATTTAAGATGAGAGTGTTTAAAATCTCCGATGACGAATGTTTAAATGGTCATCACTCCACCAGATCAATCCGATCTGCAAAAAATCCTTAGAAGACTTTAATGAACCTGTAAATCAAAACACTCCGAATGTTTTAAGAATGCATCGAATTTTATTGAAAAACCCGGACACCTCATTAAAACCTCTTCGCGCCACCATGGTAGGAAAGAGTATGTCCCCTAATATTTACATAGATTTTAAACAAGTAAATATTTACACAACTTTTATTCTAGATACAACCGGAGGTGTTCAATATTCCAATGGTGGTTTAAGATTCTTCCATCTTTGTCTTGAAGCCTGTATGTCCCAAGCTTAATTGTTTCGGAGACCTCATAGGGCCCTTCCCAGTTTGGAGCTAGCTTACCGAACTGCTTCTCCTTAGTATGTAAGAAGACTTTTCTCAATACTTTGTCCCCCGGTCCAAAATCCCTTATTTTGACTTTAGAAGCAAACTTGATCCTCATCAAGCCTTGATAATGGGTGGCTCTAAGATGATCCTTAACCCTTTTTTCTTCAATTAAGTCCAATTGACTTCTGACTACCACTTCATTAGCCTGTTCGGAAAAATTGTGGACTCTATATGATGGAAGAGTTGCTTTTACAGGAGCAATTGCATCATCCCATATACCAAGGCAAAAGGAGATTCTTGTGTAGCAGCTCCAGGAGTAGTCTGGTACGCCCATAATACTTCTTGTAAATAGATTGGCCACTTTCCAACAAGCTCTTTTTTTCTTTTTGAGACCGGACATAATGGTTCTGTTTGCCACTTCAACTTGTTCATTTGCTTATGGATGAAAAAGAAAAGAAAAACAATGTTGAATTCCCATAGAGGCACATAAACTCTCCATATCCTTGTTATCAAATTGTGGCCCATAATATGTGGTTATCTTTTGTGGAACCCCAAATCTGCAACATATGTTAGACAAGATAAATTTTATAACAGCTTTCGAAGTAGTTCCTGCTAGGGGGGCTGCTTCTATCCACTTGGAAAAATAATCAATGGCTACAATAATAGTTCTGCACTCTCTGGATGCCATCGGTAGAGGCCCTACTAAATCCAATCCCCAACGAGGAAAGGGAACTGGCTCAGAAATTGACTCTAGTATGACGGCTGGGGTATGAATTTCATTACGATACCTTTGTCATGGGTCACATTTATTTACCAATTCCTTGGCATCTGTCATTATGGATGGCCAGTAGTATCCGGATAACAAAACCCTTCGGGTTAAAGCTCTATAGCCACAGTGTGCTGATCCTTCACCATCATGTAGTTCAGATAGCACTATATGGGATTCTTCAATCCCTAAACAACGCAACAGAGGTCTACTAAATGACTTCTTATAAAGGATGTCTCTTATGATTAAAAAACCACGAGCCCTATGCTTCATTTTCCTTGCCACTGCTTTCTCCGGGGGAAAAATGCCACCCGAAATGTATTGAAGAAGAGGATACCTCCAGTCTTTAGATTGAACCACTTGTATACTTAAACTTGCATCCTCTTCATTGCCCTGATTGGGTTGGATGGATGACCATTCTTGCACATGAATCCATGGGTAGGACTCATAGTATGCTATGGTTGCCAAGGAGTCTGCTAGTGTGTTCTCCGATCTGGGAATGTGCTCATAACTAACATTTTTGAAGTTGGCTGCTACTTCTTTAAGGATGAACAAGTACTTAATCAACTGCTCCTTCTTTGCCTTAAATTGAGCTTGGGCATGATGGACAAGAAGTTGAGAATCACTCATTAACCTGACTCTTTTAGCCCCACATAGAAAGGCTAATTTCAAACCAGCTATAGCAGCTTCATACTCAGACTCATTGTTAGAAGCCCTAAAAGCAAAACATATAGCCTGGTATAACTTATCGCCATACAGAGAGGTTAAACATATCCCAGCACCACAACCAATGGTACTTAATCCACCATATGTTCGGATAGCCCATACCTTTTTAGTTTTTTTATCTGCAGCTTGCTTAGTACTTCTGTTCGAATGGAATTCAACCAAGAAATCAACAACGGATTGAGCTTTGATTGTAGTTCGAGGGGCGAAATAAATATCATAATCACCCAATTCTACTGACCACTTGGTCATCCTGTTTGATATGTATACCTTCTGAAGAACGTTTTTCAAAGGAAAAGACGTTCGGACGACAATAGAATGAGATTGAAAATAGGGCCTTATTTTTCTGGGAGTAATTACCAAAGCTAGTGCTAGTTTTTCAAGTTTTAAGTACCTTTTTCAGCATCCATCAGGCTCTTGCTGATGTAGTACACCGGACGAGGATAACTGTCCACCTCCTTTACTAGTACCGCACTTATAGCATATTCAGACACTGCTAAATATATGTACAATGTTACTCCATAAATAGGCTTGTAGAGAGTCTTGGGGGAAGATAAATGCTTTTTTATTTCATTGAACGCTTGGTCTCACTGTGGAGACCAGTTAAAGTCTTTAGCACCCTTCAAAGTCTGGAAAAATAGAGCACACATATCCGAAGATCTTGAGATAAAACGATTTAGAGCAGCCAACCTTCCTGTCAATCTTTGTATTTCTTTAATATTCCAAGGAGGATCCATCTGTAATAAGGCATTAAGATGGTCTGGATCAGGCTGTATCCCTTTCTCACTTATCACATACCCCAAAAACTTCCCGGACTGTACTCCAAAAACACATTTTTCTAGATTCAACTTTAAATTAACCTTTACCAAGTTGGCAAAAGTTTCTTGAAGATCTGCCAAGTGTAATGCTTCTTCCACACTCTTTACCATCATGTCATCAATATATACTTCCATATTTCTCCTAATTTGATCAGTGAATTCTTTATTAACCAACCTCTGATAGGTAGCCCCAACATTCTTCAACCCAAAAGTCATCACCTTGTAAATATGAAGGCCCCTATATGTAACAAAAGTAGTGTGTTCCTGGTCTTTCGGGTCCACATGTATCTGATTATAACCGGAGAAGGCATCCATAAAGGACAACAACTTGTTCCCAGATGTGAAGTCTGGTGTGGTTAATTTTGGTTTGAGAGTAATTTTGTAATTTGTTTAGAGTTTGTGAAGGTTGGTGTGTGTTTAATGTTTTGAGTAGAGAGTAGAGGGAGAATTAAGCAGCTTGGTTGTAGTTAATTTTCATTACCCACATTTAATGCAGGTGGTTGGGTATTTATACCCTTATATTTGGGCTTTATGGGTTTTCGGGTCATGTTTAATGGACCCGGGTCATGTTCAAAGACCCATGAGCTCTTAGTAGGAGAGCAAGCAGCTTAGTCAAGAAGTGTTTAGGTTTTTAAGTACTTTAGTCATAGTTCAAACAGTTAAATGAGCTAAGTTGTTCGAACTTCCCTGTCCGGTCCAGTGTTCTCAGTCCGAACTGTCCTCGTCCGGAGCGGTAGCAATATTCGAACTCATCAAAGTCTACCAACTGATCTATCCGGGGGACTGGATACAGATCTTTTGGGCAATCCCTGTTGAGGTCAGTAAAGTCGATACACATACGCCATTTCCCATTCTTCTTTTTTACTAACACTAGATTGGATGTCCATAAAGGGTATTGAGACTCCTTTATGTGCCCCATTTTGGTGAGTCGGTCAACTTCTTGAACTATGACATCAACTTTTTCTGTAGAAAAGGCTCTTTTTTCTGCACAACAGGTGATACATCTCTCCGGATGGATAATTGGTGTGATATAACATTTGCGGGCACTCTGGTTACATCAGCATTACACCAAGCAAAAACATGTTGGTGGTTTTCCAAAAAGGACAACACTTTGCTTTTTATTTCTGATGTCATCTTAGATCCAATCTTGACATTTCTTCCTTCAGCCAGAGAGTGGGTTTCAACCTCTTCAATTGGTATCAAAACACCAGGGGTCTCTCTGGGGTCATCAATTTCACCCTCTCCCCTAGAGGGCCCCACCAACTACTAATCTTCATTTACCCGGACTGCCCCCAGAGTTTTAGGGGCAAGCGCAGTTGCATAACATTCCCTTGTTATCTTTTGGCTACTCCGGACAACTCCCACTTGTCCTTGAACAACATATTTTAAACATTGGTGAACTGTTGAAGCCACAGCATGCATCATGGAAAGCCAAGATCTTCCCAAGATCGCATTGTAACACGTGGGACAATCTACCACAACGAAAAGTACCCTGACCATTTTCTTGAAAGGGCCCTTGCCCAGCAAAGCCCATCCTTAAACTCTCTGACCACGTCTGCAGAGCTTCCCGTAAAACCAACAATGGACCTCTTCGAGCGTTGAATCACCGCCGGAGTTCATCTGTTTATAGGAACTTAAAAAAAGGATGTTGGTTGAGCTACCAGTGTCAACCAAAATTTGCCTAATGTCATTGTTCCCAATCAATGCTCCTATCACCACAGCATCTTCATGAGGACCGGCTATGTCCCTCAAGTCATCTTCACCAAAAACAATGAAGGGAAAAGGAATTTGGGATTGATAGGAGGACATGCCTCCCTCTAACTGAGTAACCAGAGTGTGAACATGCCTCTTTCTTGAAGACGAAGTTGGTGTAGTCATTGTGTCTCCCCCGAATATGGTACGCGACTCAAAAACGCTTATGAGCCCAGAGACCGTCTTGGCGTGCTCTATTATAACACCCACCTTATTACAGGATGGATCAAGACCCAAATACTCTGATTCTACATCAAATATTTCGATAATTACTATGGCCTCGTCCGGAGCCGATGTCCCTGCATTGTTTGTTGGGCTGGTCCGATGAGCATTATCAGGCCTATTCCCACTTATTCTATTGACATAGGCACCTAATTTTCCTCTTTCAATCAGATTCCGCACCTTTTCTTTCAAAGCGATGCAATCTTCTGTGTTATGGCCAATATCATGATGATATTGACAGAAACAAGTATTATGACTTTCCCCAGGAGATTGAAGCGTTGTCGGGTTCCTAAAATGCACCTCATCTTTTGTTTTGTCATAGATGGTTGCCATATTTTCTTTCAACTCGGAAAACCACTCCAGTTGGACCCAAGGTCCTTGTTTATTTCTGGGCTACTGGCTTTGAGCTAGAGCTGGGTGAGATTGAGTTGTGGCCCTGTTGAGACCCTGTCCGGCTTTCTTAGCCTTGTATCCGGACTGATTCTGGTTTGGTACAGCTGGAGCAGATCTCACTTGCCTGTGTACCCTAGTATTTTTTGTTTCATCTACATTGATTTGTTTTCCCACCTGGTTTAGTAAACCGCCCCACGTCATTGCCTTCTTGCTGGTTACCGAATCGGCCAGGTTCCCAGGGTTCAAACCCTCTCTCAGAAAAGCTATTGCTACTTGTTCAAAGTAATCAGCTAACCCATTCTGTTTGTTCACGAACCGACTTATATAGTCTTTCAATGATTCATTTGGCTCTTGGGCACAATGGATAATAGTGTCTCAATTGACCTTCACCTCCTTATTTCCAACAAACTGCCTCCGGAAGGTCACCCAAAACGTATCAAAGTTCTGGATGCACCCTTGTGGTAGGCTATTGTTCCATTTCAGAGCACTCCCCGTAAAATATTGAGCAGAAGGCTCTACAAAGTAACTTGTCATCATCGTCAAAATTCATTATAATTTTTTTAAATTACTCCAGATGATTATCTGGATCCTTGCTCTCATCATACTTTTCCATCTTAGTACTGTCAAACCTCTTAAGAAGGTTTCCGGACAGTATTTTGGAGGATAATGGAGATTGTCTCCAATTTCGGCCACAACTAAAGACAGTGTCTTCATTAGGTGTTGCAAAAATACCTAGCTCATCATGGAAAGCAAATGGATCCATCAGCAGCTGATCCACATGCCTCCGGCCATGGTTTTGGCTGTGAGATGACCCTTTTCCCATATGTCTTTTCAACCTTCCATGCATGTCCCTTTTTCTAGAATATTTTTTAACCAACTTTTTCTTCTTCTTGGATCTGCCTTCATCACTGCTGGATGACAGGGACTCCTCAAGTCCATCCTCATTCGAGGAGCTGCTAGAGGACTCAGAATCTGAGCTCTCCACCGGTTTAGACCGGTGAGACTTTTTGGAGCTGATATGGATCTTTTTAGTACTCAAACGAGTCTTTACTGATGGGTCCTTCTCTCTTGGATTTTCAGTGTGGTGAATGGCTGACACTTTCGATTTTTCTTTCAACCCTAACTCCGACTTTTTAGCAGCTCTCAAGGCTTCTATCTCAGCTTTCAGTCTGTCTCGTTCTTCGATTTTGTACTCATCGTTCTCACCCACCACTTCTATCAAAGGTGGTGGCACCGCTTGCTCGTCCGAATTCATCCGAACTAATTTTTCTTGCTGGTTTTGAATGCTAGATTCAGGCACCTTCTTCTCCCACTGTGGTTGCCAATTTGATGTGGATTATTTTGGACTGAGGGTAATTTTGTCATATGTTTTGGGGAATTTTAAGGGTATTAAATGTTTGGGTGTTTTGTAATGAGATATTTGAGCTTCCTGGTTGTATTAAATGTTCATTACTGAAAGTGGTTGGGTATTTATACCCTTAATTATGGACTCGTGGGCTTTTCGGGTCAAGTTGCGAATTCGAGTTGTGTTTAAAGACCCATTAGTATTTAAGTAGATTAGCACCTAGCTTAGTCAAAAGGTGTTTAGTGTTTTAGTACTTTTGTCCTGTCCGCGTAGTTAAGTGGGCACCTATTGTCTGAATTACCCTTGTCCGGATTTCTCATGTGCAGTGGTGAATAATTCCGGACTCATCAAGTTCAAAAGTTTAGGGAGTGCCTAAACTGGATTGGTGTTTGGAGTATAGAGTGAATTCCTTAGGGGCATTTGGTGAGTCAGAAGAATAGAAGTTTCTTTGTTGATAGTGAAGAAAGGATATTCACCTCAATGGGATATTGTGAATGAGCCGAATAATGCCTTGACAATGTACATCGTTCGGCAATACAGTTTGGTGTCTGTGATAGTGTCATTGTGCCTTGATAGTGTATCGTGTTCGGCTACAGTTTTGCGTCATTGGCAGTGAAGCTAAAATCGGTAATATCATCTTTGGTCTAGTGTATATGAGCTCATTAGGACCATTATCTAGTAAATCTATTTATTCCATATAAATAGAATACTAGGATTACACAAAAACACAATCTGAAATCTGTAACCTTTTTCTATCATAGTGAAACACTTTTCTCTTGCGGCGCCCGTTGACGTAGACAATTGTCGAACCACGTTAAATCATGTGTTCTTTTCAGCGTGTCCTTTATTTGTGTTCTGTGCTTGAGCCATTTGTGATAAATTGCATAGTGATTTATAACAATATGTATCATGGTTTACCTAATACATTAGAAAAATATTAACTAAAATTTGTTCTAGCCAATCTAGACTTCTATATAATCTATCATGGCTTACCTAAAACATTACATAAAATATTTTACCTAATACGATACCTCATTAACTAAAATATGTCATGCCTATGTTTAGACTTCCATGAATCCTATTAATCTCTTAAACAATACATTAGCTAAATTATATTCTACTTATATCTAGACTTATATAAAATCTATCTTGGCATATATAAACACTTAATACACTAACTAAAATATGTGTTGCCTCTATGTAGACTTCTATATAAATCTATTATGTTTTACCTAATATATTAGCTAAAACATTAAGTAAAAAAATTGCTACCTCTATATATACTTCTATAAATTCTATCATATTTTACTTCAAATATTAGTTAAAATATTAACTAAAATATGTCTTGCCTTAATTTAGACATTTATAAAATCTATCTTTTTTACCTAATACATTAGTCAAAAGATTAACTAAAATATGTTTAACCTTTGTATAGACTGTTATAAAATATATCACGGCTTACTTAATATATTAACTAAAATTTATTTTGTCTCTATGTAAAATTATATACAATCTATCATGTTTTACCTAATACATTATCTTTTTAAATAAAACGTGTCATGCCTATAAAGATTTTATAAAATCTATATTCTCTTACCTAAAATATTAACTAAGATATGTTTTAATTATATATAGACCGCTATAAAATCTATCTTGGATTACATAAAACACTTAATACGTTAATTAAATATTTTCTACATTTATCTAGACTTTCATAAAGTATATCATAAAATACCTAAAACATTACTTAATGCACCAAAAAAAAATGTGTTGTCTCTTTGTAGACTTCTTTATACTTTTATTATGTTTTAACTAATATATTAGCCAAAACATTAACTAAATTCTATCATACCTCTATGTAGCCTTCTATAAAGTCGATTATGTTTTACCTAATATATTAGCTATAATATTAACTAAAATTTGTTCTAGCCAATCTAGACTTTTATATAATCTATCATGGCTTACCTAAAACATTACATAAAATATTTTACCTAAAACGTTACCTCATTGACTAAAATGTGTTATGCCTATGTTTAGACTTCCATGAATCCTATTAATCTCTTACACAGTACATTAACTAAATTATATTCTAATTATATTTCGAACTTATATAAAATCTATCTTGGCATATATAAACACTTAATACACTAACTAAAATATGTGTTGCCTCTATGTAGAGTTCCATATAAATCTATTATGTTTTGCATAATATATTAGCTAAAACATTAAGTAAAAAATTGCTACCTCTATGTATACTTCTATAAATTCTATCATATTTTACCTAAAATATTAGTTAAAATATTAACTAAAATACGTCTTGCCTTAATTTAGACTTTTATAAAATCTATCTTTTTTATCTAATACATTAGCCAAAAGATTAACTAAAATATATTCAACCTCTGTATAGATTGCTATAAAATATATCACAGCTTACTTAATATATTAACTAAAATTTATTTTGTCTCTATGTAAAATTATATACAATCTATCATGTTTTACCTAATACATTATCTTTATAAATAAAATGTGTCATGCCTATATTAAAGATTTTATAAAAATCTATATTCTCTTACCTAAAATATTAACTAAGATATGTTTTAATTTTATATAGACTGCTATAAAATCTATCTTGGATTACATAAAACACTTAATATGTTAATTAAATATTTTCTACATTTATCTAGACTTCCATAAAGTCTATCATAAAATACCTAAAACATTACTTAATGCACCAAAAAAAAATGTGTTGTCTCTTTGTAGACTTCTATATACGTTTATCATGTTTTAACTAATATATTAGCCAAAACATTAACTAAATTCTATCATACCTCTATGTAGCCTTCTATAAAGTCTATTATGTTTTACCTAATATATTAGCTATAATATTAACTAAGATTTATCTTGCCTCTATATGGACTTTTATAAATTTTATTATACTTTACCTTATACATTAACTAAAATATTAAATACCATTTGTTCCACCTCTATCTAGACCCTTATAAAACCTATCATATCTTACCTAAAACATTACCTAATATATTAATTAAATTTTATCTCATCTCTATGTATAATTGTATAAAATCTATCATGTTTTGGCTAATATATTACCTCATTAACTATAAAAATGCATATTTATATTTTGACTTATTTAAAATCTTTATTGTTGTAGCTAAAATATTAACTAAAATAGGTTATACTTATATATGGACTTCTATAAAATCTATATTATATTACATAAAAGACTTAATATATTAGCTAAAATACTTTATACATTTATCTAGACTTCTATAAAATCTATCATGGCTGACCTAAAACATTACATAATACACTAACTCAGACTTATATTGCCTGTATATATTCTTCTATAAAGTCTATATTGTTTTAGCTATATTAGCTAAAAAATTAACTAAAATATGTCATGCGTCTATATAGAATTTTATAAAATGTAGCATGATTTACCTAATACATTAGCCAATCACTAACTAAAATTTATTCCACATATATCTAGACTTCTATAAAACCTATCAAGGCTTACCTAAAACATTCCCAACGACAATAACCAAAACTTATCTAGTATATACGTGGAATTGTATAAAATCTATTATGTTTTACTTAATACATTACTTCATTAACTAAAATGTGTCATGCCTATATTTAGAAGTCCATAAAATCTATCTTGTTTTACCTAAAACATTAACTAAATTATGTTATACTTATATTTAGACTTATATATAATCTATTTTAGATTACATGAAACACTTAATATATTAACTAAAATATTTTCTACATTTATGTATGATAGTTCTAAAGATTTCTTACTCAAGTTATCAGTTAAAGTAATGTTCGTATGAGGTTATCTGTCACAATAATGTTCGTATGAGAGTATTTTAGAGAGAGAAATAAGATGAGTAGAGAAAGAAAAAGACAAATAGAATAATGAGGTAATGGTTGATTAGCCTATTTCCCAAAAAGAGATGGTGCTTTATTGAGTACAAGTAATAAATCCACAATTTACATATTTACCCCCTCTTATGTGATACTTTACACCCCACCATTTTACTAATCTTAACCATGAGTATTAGTTATTACACAGTGCCCCGTCAATATTACATGTTTGTTGGGTTTATACTCAATATTTTGTTACAATTAATTAACTCATTTATTTAACTAATTTTGTTTATATCCCAATTTTTCCTCCCCTTATCAGTAGCCCTTTAGTCCTTATGAAGATATTTGAGCAAGGACTAACTCATAGAAGCGGTGTTTTCT
Organism: Limnanthes douglasii subsp. nivea; assembly: GCA_036936605.1. NCBI lineage: Eukaryota > Viridiplantae > Streptophyta > Magnoliopsida > Brassicales > Limnanthaceae > Limnanthes > Limnanthes douglasii. The sequence goes on along the minus strand of JAUPFV010000005.1, from coordinate 162,658,401 downwards.
CTCTTGTGTGTCTCCTCGGACCAGTATTCCATAATGTTACCTCAGACTATTTTACAAACACCTGATCGAACTATTCTTCCACAAACACCTCATAGGACTCATGACTTCACTATAAGTAATGATGACTTCATGTCCATGTGTCATTTTTTTAAACCACATATTAGGGCGGTTTTTTATAGGTAGCGCGCATGCTACATTCTATCTACATGTCAGAACAATTTTGGATTGGTGATGGTCATTTGATCCACGTGTCAATTGCTTACTGACACAAACATGCATGCCTTCCAAAATGACTTGTAGATGAAGCCGTGTGTCAGAAAACTTTTACTCTTCTCGATACGCGTGTATTTCAAATCATAAGTAGAGTGGATATCTTCCAAAAGACTCTTCATCTTTCCTAGGCACCTATTATCTAAGAAACACGTCTCATTTGTTTGGGTCTTCGCAACCATTAAAAACCCACATCTTCTCCTATAAATACTTAAATTTTTACACCATTATAAATTTACTTAATTTTCATCATTTCTAGAGAGATAAAGAGGGACTTTGTTTAGAGAGAGAAACAACTTGATTCAATAAACGTTTCATTTGACATTTCAATCCTAGAAAACCCAAGAGTGTTAAGAGATTTAAGATTTGAGAGTCGTTCAATATAAAAAAAAAGTTGAAGAAAGAAAAGCCGCTGGCATAAAAGAGGAACCTAGACCCCTGCAAATTATTCGAAAAACGTACTACGGTTAGTGGCCTCCTATAAAGAAGCATTAGAAGCAGCGGAAACTTCAAGTACTAACATCTCATTCGATTCTCTTATTGTTCAGCCCTCCGGTTATACTTGTCTGAGGCTCGACAATGATGACCTCAATCTTTTTAAACAATATAGCAAGATTTCTATATTTATTCTGAAGGCCGATAAGCGTTAGATTAATAGAAAAACTAAAAACAACCGTACCAAGATGAAGAAATCTCTAAAGCTGCCGGCTAAAAGGACCACCAAGATAAAAAAAATTGCATCAACTGTTCCTACTACCCAAAACACCCTGCAAGGTACTCTTCAAACAACCCCCGAGGTCACTCCTCAAAAATCTTCATCAAAGTCTATACGAGCAGAAGAAACTATTGCTCCTCCCCTCGAATCCATTCCAGAGGTGCAAGAAAGGTGCCTGATTGACGAATCAAACGATAATCAAGAAGAATGACATAGTTCCTCTTGATGCTCAACCTATCTGATATGTCACCGCACTAACACCTCCAGTCGGATCTTCCATACCGATTCAAGAATATCCCCCCCTTGAAGCTGCGATAAGTTCTCATGTCCACCAAGAGAAAGTACCAGAGACTAAGAAGAAGGGTAACATTGAACTATCTTTGAACCTGGAGGATATTTTGGGAAAGAATCTCTAGGAGTTTAAGATGAGCATCTCTTCGCGCTACACAAAATCAGATATAAATATTTCCAACCATCTGAAGAAGTCAAACTCAGATACCGATAGGCAATTTTGGAATCCATTAAAATTTGATTTCCAGAGGTTGGGGAGACTTATTTGTCTGTTCGGGACCACATATTGATTGTCTGCTCTGAGATCTTGAATTGGGGTCATCGATTTTCCTTGAACCCTTCCTTATTGAAGTACTTTGACTTGATAAATATGTGTCCGACCCAAGTCAGACCCAACAAGTGGTTCACATTGATGGCCTGTATTATGGCTTCTCGGATCTCCAATATTGCTTTTTCAATTGAGCAATTTGTTAGGTTGGCAGGTGTTGCTAAGAATTCTCATTTTCCCTTATACTCATTGACACTTAGAAGAAAATACAAGATACTAAATAATCTCTTGGAGGCTGACAAAAAGTGTAAATAAATATTTTTCTTCATCTCTGGATTATGGAAGACATGCTTTGAGAACTCTATTGAGATGCCCCATCGGCTCACCTTGAAATGGACCAATCAAAGTATTTATTTTAACTCTTTCTTTATTTTTACTTATTCAGTTTATCTACTCTACTAAACGTTTTTTGGGAGCAGCAAGGAAAGGGATTGTCAAACCATTCAAGGATCATGTTAAAACAACTAGTCAGATATTTGCGCAATTGAGTTATTGGGCTAAAAGTTCTTGGTCCCATTAGTTCCATAGATGTTTCACCCAATCGAATATGGCCAGGAGCCATCTTTGGAGGGTCGGTATGACTAAAGAAAAGTCGATAGAAGAACTCATGGTACCTCCCACACAAAATGAAGTACTTACGCGATTAGAATGTTTTGAAAACCTTGTCTTTCTACCTATCAGGGCTAGGGCTCCAAGTAATCGGGAGCCCGAAAAGGATGTGGTAGAAGGAGAGGATGTTGATGTTGATGCTGGTTCTGAGACTGAGTTTGTGGAGAGAAATATTGTTGCTGTTGAACCTAAGGTCGTGGTCAAAGTGAGATCTGCTGGAAAAGATGGCGCTAAAGGGCCACCGAAGAGATATACTACCAAAGATAAATGTAAGAAGAAGATTTTTGATAAAGAATAAGATGATGATAATACCACAACTCTGAGCTTACCAACTCTTAAAAATGTAGTTATTGTTGATTTGGACTCTGCGGGAGAGTCTGTTTCTCAAAGGTGCCGGGAAAATGATAATCAACCGGTTAAGGGAGCAAGGAGGAAATTCTGGGGAACGCTAAAACCACGTCCCCTGCATCGGCCTACTTTGACGTTTATGATAATGATTTTGTAGCGAACAAACTTAATAGATTGCTTCATGCTGCTACTCTTCTTGAAAGAAAAGTCGATCGGAAGGATCGCTACAAAAAAGAAGTTATCCAAAATAGGGCTGATGTGAAGAAGTTAGAAAGAGAACTTGCTCTTGAGAAGAATACTTCCAGGAGCGTTTGAAAAAAGATTGAGGCAGTGGAAGCTCAATTAAAAAAATAAACAGATAAATTTGATGTCGGCGAGAGCGGTTCATCACTAAAGACACGAAGCAGAATACTTTTATTGATAATCTCTTCGATTATTGTGCCCAAACCAAAACACACTTTGAGAATGTTGTCAAAAATATTGAAAAACTTGTTGCTGAGAAACAATCTCTTAAAAACGACGCCAAAAATACAAAAATATTTACCTTGAAGAGTATGCTCTTGAGTGTGTTTCTCGTTTGGAAAAGAGAGATAAGATTATGAAATCTGCTTTAATAGTAGAAATTCATGAACCTTTTCCTAACTTAAATTTCGGAAGTCTTTGAGAGAATGTCTGATAGAGACATCGTCCGGAGAGGGTTTCTTTAGTAGATGAATATTCATATACTAATTCTGAAGAGTCAAACAGTTCCTCCTCAAGCATTTCATCAGAAGACAATGAGGAAGGTACCCCCTCGGAGTAGGTTTGTGGCATTTTACTTAGTTTTTATTTTCACCATTTTTGTATAAAATTTATGAACCGATTATGCTATACGCTTATTTTTGTTAAGTTCTCGTGTTCGCATGAGGTATTTTGTCATATGAAAGTTATTAATATGAATGTTATTTGGCTATATGTTTTCCATAATTTATTTTATGTCAAAATGTTATTAACCATCAACTTTTATGATAAAAGATCTCCAAACTTCTTCACCAAACACTTTCATATCAAAACATTGTTATCCTTCAACTTTTATAAGAGATCTCTAAACTTCTCCACTAAACCTTTTCATATCAAAACATTGTTATCCCTCAATTTTTATAAAAGATCTCCAAACTTATCCGCCAAACATTTTCATATCAAAATATTGTTATCCCTTAATTTTTATAAAGATCTCCAAACTTCTCTACCAAAAAAATTCATATCTAAACATTGTTATCCCTCAATTTTTATTATATCTGATCTCTCGGTCCAAAAGATAAAAATTATTGACTAACATTTGTTGGAAGATCTTTCCGGTCGAAAAGATAAATTTATAGACCAACATCTATTGGAAGACCCTTCCGATCCAAAAGATAAATATTGTAGACCAACATTTGTTGGAAGAACCTTACAGTCCAAAAGATAAAAATTGTAGACTAACATCTGTTAGAAAACCCTCCACTTCCAAAAGATAAAAATTATAGACCAACATTTATTGGAAGACCCTCCGCTTCTAAAATATGAAAATTGCATACCAACATTTTTTGAAAGACCCCTCCCGTCCAAAAGATAAAAATTATAGACCAAAATTTGTTGGAAGACCCTTCCGATCCAAAAGATAAAAATTATAGACCAACATTTGTTAGAAGACCCTTCTGATCCAAAAGATAAAAAAAATTCAAGTTGTTTTAAGATGAAAAAGAAGTATTATATATAAGTCGGCTATGAGGGTACCTATTTTAATACCTTCCTACGCCACCAGGGTAGGAAAGCGTATGCCACCGATGCTTCCATAAATTCTTAAAAATATATATAAACTTTTACATTAATTCCGTATACAATTTAAGATGCTCAATATTCCACGGGTTATGTTGATCTCTTCAATCTTTCTCTTTGAGTCGATATAACGCCAAATTTACATTCTTAGTTACCATGTAGGGACCCTCCCAATTAGGCCCTAGCTTGCCAAGCTATTTTTATTTCGTATGAAAAAATAATTTTCTCAATACCTTTTCCTCTACTTTAAATTCCCGCCATCTAACTTTGGTAGCGTATTAGCTCCTCATCAAGTTTTGATAGTGTAAAGAATTCAATTGCGTTGTTCTTCTCCTTTCTTCTATTAAATCTAGTTTTTTACGCTTTCATTTATTGTTGGCTTCTTCAGAATACTCGGTGACTCGATATGAGGGGAAGATTACTTTGGATGGCATAACAACATCCATCACATAGAGTAACGCAAATGAAGACTCTTGGGTTTTTGTTCAAGAAGTAATTATGTATGCCCATAAAAATTCTAGTAAATAATCCGGCCATTTCCTAGCCTTGTCTTCCAAATTCTTTCTCAGCCCATCAATAATCGTAAGATTAGTAACCTCGACTTGGTCATTCTCTTGTGGATGGAAAGATGTTGAAAAGCATTGTTGTATTCCTTTAGCAGAACAAAAAGTCTTCATTTCTTTGGTGTCGAATTGTGATCCATTATTTATCGTCATTTTCCTTGGAATCCTAAAACAACAAATATTAAAAGCAATAAACCTGATCATATCCTTAGCTTTTATTCCTGCCAGTGGTTCGGCTTTCAACCACTTAGATAAATATTCCACTACAACAATTATTGTTTGTCATCCCACTGATGTCATTGGTAAAGGTCCGACCAGATCAATACCCCACCGGTCAAAGGGTAATGACTTAGATATTGATTCAAGAGGCACTTCTAGTACATGAATTGTGTTAGCAAATATTTGGTAAGTATCACATTTTTGAACTAACTCTTTTGAAATTTGAGGTGATGGTAGGTCAGTAATATCCTGCAAGAAGAACTCTTTGTATCAAATTTTTATACCCATAATGTGTGGATCCTTCCCCATCATGAAATTTTGATAATAGCATTTGTGATTCATTTTCTCCGAGGTATCGAGTAAAGGCCTGCTAAAAGACTTCTTGTATAAAATATCTATGAAGACCATATAGTCATATGACTTACACCCTATTATTTTGTCCATTACTTTTTCAAATGGTAATACATCATTTATCAAGAATTCTTTAATTTCAATCATCAAATCATTTGTTGTGCTTGTAAAACTTTGAAAGGCTTCGACTAACCCTTCTACTAGCTCAGATCCCTTTGTTATTGAAGGATTTTCTTGTGTGATAATCCAAGAGTACTCCTCAGAATACGAAGCAGTAACCAAAGAATCAACCACATCATTTCTAGACATATGAACATGTTCGTATATGATACTTTCGAAGACTAGTGTTAAAGCCTTTAACGCCCTCAAATACTACACTAAATGATATTTTCTTGCCTTAGATTGACCAGACGCATGATTTATAAGACGTTACAGCTCACTTATTAGCCTAACGGTTTTAGCTCCACAGATCTGAGCAAGTCCCTACCGAAGTGGCTTCATTCTCTACCTTATTATTTGATGTTTTAAACTCGAAATGGATAGCTTAATACATATCAATTCAATTTGGAGAAATAAATTGTACCCCTTCCCCATATCCTGATACACTCGAACCCACTTCTATTCGGACTATCCGCTCTGACTCAAATTTTTCTTCATCTGCCTCCATATCTGACTGTTTAGAATGAAGTTCGACTAGGAATTCTGCTAAGGATTGTGCTTTGATTGCAGTACTAGGTTCAAGTTTAATATCATAATCTCCCAATTCAACCAACTATTTGGTCATTCTTCCTGATACATCAGGATTTTGTAACATATTTTTTAATGAAAATATGTTCGTACAATGATAGAGTGAGCCTGAAAATAAGGCCTCATTTTCAGAGCAGCAATTACTAGTGCAAATGCAAACTTTTACAACTATAGATACCATTTCTCAGTATCCAAAATACTTTTACTGATGTAATACACTGGTCTTGGGCAATTATCTTTTTCTCGAATCAAAACAACATTTCCAACATAATTCGACACCGCTACATAAACATATAATTTTTTCCCCAAATTTGGCTTTGTCAAAATTTCTGGCGAATAAAAATATGCTTTAATTTGATTAAATGATTCAGAACATTATTGTATCTAGTTAAAATAATTTTCTTGTCTCAACACTTGGAAAAAATGAGCACATTTTTCCGATGATCGAGATATAAATTGCTCAAGGTGGTGCCATAGTGCTCAAAGCATTTAACTGTACATGATCAGCTTCTATCCCATGCTCACTGATTATATACCTAAGAAACTTTCCTGACCGTACTTTGAAAGTACACTTTTTTGTATTCAATATCAAATTTATCTTTGTCAATTTAGCAAAAGTTTCTTCTAGATATGTCAAGTGGTCCTCATCCCTCGTACTTTTCGCTAACATATCATCAATATATACTTCAACATTTCTCCCAATATGAGTCTCGAAATATTTTTTTACTAAGCGTTGATTAGTTGCTCCAACATTTTTCAACCCAAAAGGCATAACCTTATGGTAGTGTAAACATATTCCAGTGACCGATGTGGTGATTTTCTGATCCTTTAGATCTATTTGGATTTGATTGTAGCTAATATCTGCATCCATAAATTAGATTATTCGATTCCCCGAAATGGAATCCACTAGCTAATCAATTTGTGGAATCGGGTAGGGAAGTTTTGGATAGGCTCTTTTTAGATTAGTGAAATCCACACAAATTCGCCATTTACTATTCTTATTTGCACTAAAACCGGATTAGCTATCCATAAAGGATATTGTGACTCCCGTATGTGCCCAACTTTGCTAAAAGATTAATTACCTTCGGATAAATAGAAAGATTCATTCCTTTGAATGGTTAATACTTCTTGATAAGAGCTTCTTAAGTTTTCTTCTCACCCAACAAATACTCAATGGTGACTTTATCATCAACTTGATGGTTCTTCAATGAAGTAATTTCCCCATAGCTGAATGATTATAGATTTCTATAATCTGATTGCAGGTTTTCATGATTGGACTTCACCATGGCCAACTCCTCTTTGACTGATTTGACATCTTTGGATAGATGATTAGTTTTGGTTTTTTCCTCTTCGGTAGAAGCTTTCACATTCCTATTCTTCTCTTAAATTGAAGTGATTATGTTGGTTTGGGACCTCACTTGTCTCTCCAATTCAACGATTGGACTCATATAACTCAACACTGAATACCCTAGTGCATCGTTCTGATTGACAATTCAAAGGTAACTCATTCGAACACCACCATAATGGTGGTACTTGTAGATTCTATGAAGTCAGTTTCAAAAGCTTCAAAGTCAAAAGCCCTCATACCTTTAATTTGGTTAAAATATTCGAACATCTACCTTTCAAATAGGGGAAGTAGTAGAGAAGGAGGATCAGATACTATGGTTGTTGGAGGTTTAACAATAAGGATTGGTTGGAGGATTAAAATCTGAATGAAAGACTATCTCCGAACGAGTGAGGGTTTTCTTCATCTTCTTGTATCTCTTATCATTGTCTTACGTATCCCTCTTGTGTACCTTCTTCTCTTAGGCACAGAATATATCTAGGTCATCTTACCTCTCTCGATAGTGGTGGTAACATCAGCTAACATTGCTGAGTCAATCTCATATGGTTGCCCTTCATTTCACATTTCAGCAGCAAACTGTGGCGAGCATTCCTTGTTCTTCATAACCTTCTTATTCTTATGGTTGAGGGCTCTGTTCCTAGTTGAAAGAAATAGCTTTCCATAAACGGCATCGGTTCTCTTCAAAATGGCAGAATGAGTGTTAAACTACTCCTATGTCAGCTCTCGTTCGGGATTAGTCCTCTATAGGTGACTTTGAACAAAGTTGGCAAGAGAGAAGTACTAATGGAAGCTATTGCACCAGTTCACTTATGCTCACTGATTCAACCTTTTAAAGCTCACATTTGCATCAGCCAGATGATACAGATATGGCTTTGAAATAGCTCATAAGAAAGAAGTTAGGGGTAAGTAGTAAAATATTTTAAGAAAATAATAGAAGGTCAAAAATAATTCTGAATAGGCTTACCTGTAGAAAATAATAGAAGGTCAAAAATATTTATGAATAGGCTTACTTGTATTCTTTTAGTGTCTGGAGAGCTGGCTTAAGTTACCCTGGGAGATGATCTTCTTGCCATTCTTCCACCAACCATTATAAAAAGGAACTCAATCTTCCATATTTTATCAGCCTCCAGCAGATCATCCACCATTTTGTAGTCGTTCCCTATGTTAAAATAATAAAAGGGGATTTGGGAGTTGTGAGATAGTCTTGCAACAGCAACCAGCTTCTCTATTGGCATATGAGTCTTAGATAGCCTTGCAACTATGGTGCATGCCATTAATTAGAACCAGGAATTTAGACTGTCTTGCTTGGACACAACCCTACCAAATTAAAGTATCTCACAATCTTAGATTTCAAGGGAAACCAAAGGCCTCAGTTTAACACGTTGGTGTAAACCACTAACTCCCTAGCACCAGGTTTGGGCAGCCTTACTTTAAGTGTTTCGGAGAACCCCGACTCAGTTCGAATGGCCTCTAACTCAAATTCATGAAAGTAAACATATGAAATTTTATCTAGAGGTAAGAGATACTTGACACTAACCCTTATAAAACTGGGCATTACACGTCCGACTAGAGACGGAGGAAGAGGTTCACTTTTTGTTGTCACGCCTTTTCATTTGCCCTTGCCATCACCACCTTGTTATACCTTCGTATGTTTTTTCTTTGATGGCATCGGAGTCTTCCCGGACTGACTAGATATCTTAAGGGGGAAGTTTTCGCTAATCTCCTACATGACTTTAGGACTAGATCCCGAAGGCTAAATATGTTGACTACCAACATTCTAGAGAAATGGATACGTCTCATATGTGATTGGTAGCTTTACCTAGGATAAAATAAAATTCTTAGCTCATTCAAAAAGTAACACTTGCCATAAATAAAAGTAACCACTTAAAATGTTATCCACAAAACATTAAAAATATTTTAAAAAAAAAGTTTCTAAAAAATTGATGGTTCTTTGTCACACTTTAAAATCATATTTAAAAAAAATACAATTCGTAAAACTATGGTTGAAATAATTTCGTGATTATATTAGCAACCTTATAATTTTAGTACCGTCTTCTTTTTATAAAAGATTAAAAAAAGAAAAAACCCAAACTTAGATTAAAAACAAAATCAAAGTATATCGAATTATGGATTGATATTATTCTTTTAAAATATTTTAATGTAAAGAATATCCGAGGATTAATTATGCTAATTGTTCATAGTAGTGAGAGACTTAACAAGAAAAAGATTGTCCCATAAAAATATGCTATTTTAAAGAAGTGTCCAATGTCAACTCTTCTAAAGCCCATTAAATTACTTTTTTAATGGCGGGGTATTTAACAAAGACTTTTGTAGCTTTAAACCCTAATCATTTCCATAACCAAAAAATTATGAAAGTTTTAATGTTGATATCTCCAATCATTCGTTGGACCCCAAAACTTATACTGTTGGTTTGTAGTAGTAGTAGTTGGGAAAAATAAAATGTTGATTTAATCAATAACTATAATCCATACATCGTACGGTTAGTGAGTAAATATACCGTTAACGAAATTTCGAATCACATTTAAATACAATATCATTAGAATTTGATTAAAAGAATATATAGTTTCGGCGATATTTCTCATTTGGAACGCAGACTAATTTCAGACTCATGTAAGGAAAGTGAATTTAGTAAACAACTAATTAGCCCCTAATCATGATAGACAAAACTTAATGTCGACAAAGATATATCATCATTATGATGATAACTCGTAATCATTCTCATGTCAGTAATATCATTGAAATTTGATCAAATACATTAAACCCTTTAGTGACGATCTTAAAAGTTTAAATCCTAAATGTTTTAAATAGGTTAATTAAATTTAAATTTTACTAAAAATATTTGCAGTGTGGCTAAAATCAATAAAATCCGATTTATTTTTATTCAACAAATATTTTTATTTTATTTTATTTTTTATATCAAATTTATATTCAAATTTTATTTAATTATAGAATTGTCATTAATAAATTAATAAAAAAACACTAAATATATATTAAATTCATTAAATTCGAAAAACAATCTAATTTAATAATTCCTGCATAAAAAATACTTTCATTTACTAGGTTAAATCTGATATTGTTATAATTTTTTAAAGTTTATAGAAAAACTTTTTGAGCATTCAAACATCTTTCAAAAATATTCAAATATTTTTCAAACTTTTTTCCAACTTTTTTAAACACAAGATTAAACATGAATGAACCGAATTATGAGACTAGCATGGAGGAGTTACTATCGTTGGAGGTGGAGGAGGATTTTCGCTCGCTGGAAAAAGTGGTTCATTCGCTTTAAAAAGTAACGACGATCTACTTTTTTATAACAAAAAATTTAGTGTCGGTGCACTTTCGCACCCTTACGCACCACCGGTGCATGTAGTTTATGGTAAAAAATAATATATCTTCTTAGTGGTTTAGACCATATTTTTATCGGTTTTAGTCATTTATGTTTATCTCCTGACTGCGAGTTGTGTTTTATTTTGATAATTAGGGAGTGGATGTTACGGATGGATTGGTGGAACCTTTTAGTATTGACTACACTCATGTACTTTACAACAACGATATTTTTTCCAAGGAGAATCGGCCTAAATCGAGGGAGACCGTCGTTCCTAAGACCATCAATCTGAGTACCTAAATAAACATAAAAAACTTATTATGGACAAAAATATATAAATAAATTAAATTTTTATCAACACATAAAAGAATGTTATTAACAAAATAAAATAGATTAAAACTTCAACAAGTTTTTTTTAAAAAAAAATCGGAATAATTTTTTACTAATATTAGTTTTTTTTAAAAATAAAAAATAATGATTTTTTGGGTTGTGAACCATCAGTATGGGGCTTACGCACCGATGGGGTGTCTGGACTCGCCCCATTGGTGCGGTCACTTTCCAACCAATTCAAGAAAGGACAATGGCCAAAATATTACCTGGATGGTGGTGGAGGAAGATGAGTTTCATTTTACTTCACCACGATGCAAGATAAGAGGAGAATGTGGTGGAGAATGAGGAGGATGAGCATGCCAGGATTTTGGGTGGCCAAATTAGAGAGAGAAAGAAAGAGAGTATGTAGAAAAAAGTGAGAGAGAGTGAAGGGTTTGGGAGATGTGTTCGTGAAACAAGAGTGGATGTAGTTTAGACAAAAAAAAACTTTTTATATACCCCTAAAAAGATATTTTGGTCCAAAAAAGGTGGGCTTATACCAAATATGGATGAACTCAAAATTGGGTAGCGATAGATTGGTTTTGGATGATTTTAGCCTGGCTCATACTTTTATCTTATGACTCACTTATATAAGGTTTTTAAATGTTTGAATAGAAGGTTGTGGTTGGTCCGATTGAGACTCGGGTCAATTGATGTGTAATTAATAATTGATGTCTATATAATTTTACTTATAGATATTTATTAACGATAAAATAAAATAATTATTGAAGGGTGCTATAATCGGAAGAGCAAAAATAACATGATGAAGAGCATAAAAAACCCAACAATCAAGTGTTGACTACCTAACCAAACCACGACAAAAACCAAAACGCTAGATAAAACAATAAGAATTAATAATGTTTAACATGGTCAAGAGATTATTGAGTCGTGGAATCTGTAGTAGAGGTCCGAGAAAATACGATAAAAAATTATTGATTTCAATGAACAGAGATAAGATAAGATCATAGCATTCTTCTTATGTTAATTATGGTAGACCATCGTGCATAAAGCAGCGCGGCAAGTATGACCAAAGTCGGAAGGAATGGATTTCCAAGCACTGGTAGTGGGAAAATTTAATATACATCCCGCTCATATGTGTTAGGAGAAGCGACATTCCACCAATACGTGCTCAGTGATCTTCGGGTTACTGTTACAGAAGACACAATCATAGACTGTGTTATAACCTCATATGAGAAGCTTATCACGCGTGGTTGGCTTCCATTTGATGTTGAGCCAACCTTTGAAGGAGTGTATGAGAATCTTGTACTTGTTCCAAACGAGGTAGACCCAATGGATTTGGACATCGTTGACCTAATATGGTGATATGTATTGCTTATGCTGAATGAGTTACAATTTTGGTTAGGGATCTAAAGTTTGACAACCTCTAAGCTCAAGAGGGGAGAATAATATTGATAGCATTACCGATTTCAAATATAAAGGGTTGGTGAGACCTTCTACTAGAGGAGCTAATTAGACCATATCTAAGATTCGTTGAGGATGATGTCGGAAACCATGTTATTATTGTGCATTCTATCATAACGTAGACTACTAAGACTATAATGATCAACGAGAAAATTAAAGAAGATCCAATGATCACACCAGGCGAAAGTAGAGTGTTAATTGTTGATGACATCCTTGTAGATCTTGGCAGCTACGGTCTAAGGTTAATGATCTTTCTTAATCCTCAACTAAAGAAGGAGTCGATAGGAGGATTCTGAAGGCTATTGTTTTTCAACATTGCTATTAATATGTAGATTTGACATTGTCAAATGATTTAAACGTCAATTTTTAAATACATTCTCAAATTTCTAAATATACTTATAAAAAAATATTATTATTTTTAAGCAAATAAAAAATAAAATTATATAATTTTTTATTGTTAACAAATTCATTATTTTTATTTTTTTTAAAACTTATTCCAAAATCTCTTCACTTTCATGAACAACTCAAAATCAAATTATGATTTCACATTTTTTTTCAAATCAAATATATGAAATCGTTCATTACATCACCTTTTGATCATATATAAAGTTTATTAAATATTTCGTTGTTTATGGGTACGAATTAGAACTTTTAATTTTTGTCCAAAAATATTGAAAAGTTCATTTGTTTTAGTTTTGAGTTGTTATAATACATTCTAGGTTGTATTTAGTAGTCAACCTAACTAGGATGTTGACCACTTGGGTAAAAAACAATTTAGTAGCAGTTACAGCTTAATTATTTTCAGAAGATATTAGACCGCTCTAACCTTTAGAAAGGTAGAAAATTATATACAAACAACGATGACGGGTTGGTGAGGATTTTTCACCACCTTACCTCGAACTCTAGAGCCAATGTTAGAGTCAGAAACAAATCCTTCATCATCGTGTAAAGAGCTGTTCGAAGATGAGGAAACCAAACATAAACCATAAAATGTTAGGAAATTCATAACAATTTTGTAATATATAAAGGATACCTGAATCACACAGCATTCCACATCCATCATGACAAGATACGTATCTATAAATGTTTTAACGAGTTTATTAATGAATATTTAGTATACTATGTTCTATTTTTTATTTTTTTGGTTTGGCAACGCTCACAGTTAGCTATTGAGTTGGGACTTGGCCCTCAAGCTAGCTATCAAAGAAGTAGTGAATAACATTTTCTTTAGACCAATGATAGGGCATTGCACCTTTGGCATCTAAATAGCCCATTAAAAGGCGCATTCGTCAAAATATGGATTCTATAGACATATATTTTATATTTCTCTTTTGACGATATCATTATCACAACCAAACGATGTGACCAATATGACAGGATTACCGGTCAAGGGAAGATTTATCAACCTACACGATAAGAAAGACCAAAACATATAGATTGTAAGGATGTCGAGGTTTTTTGGTATGCTTCTTACATTAGCCCAAATAAATATTGACTTTTGCAGGTTAACTTTTGAAAATGTAGCGGGTAATGAACTTATGGTTGAAGAACACTTCCATAACCTCTCATTTCTTTGGAATGTTGTCTATGGATAAGATACTTTTTTACACACGAGCCTATTTTCTTTTCTTATTTGATTGTGTGATTTATACTGAGAAGACTATGACGACGGTAAAAGTTATCTGGATGTATTAATGATTTAGATGCATTAAATCAATTAGTTTAGAGGATGCAAAACAAACTTTAATATTTGTGTTGAGTGTTGGATATATGAACATTTCAAAACTTTCCAAACAGAGCATTACCATAGTTATCATGTATATATGTTGCATATTCGTATGTGTGCTACAAAATTAATAAAAATCAGCCGAAAATACTACGGCCGTAAACCGTACATCATTCTAACTACACATTTGCATTCTAATTTGTCGACAATTATCTTTTTAACTAATTCAAAATGCATATTAATAATAACAATATATGCATCAATGACACCATATGTTAACTCTTTGAATATCCAACCATCATATACAAATTTAGATATTATCTAACACTCCTCGAACGATACTTTGTATTATTGTGTTTAACGTCGATCAAAGTGTCTTGTTTACCCCAAAATATTTTAAAAGTTTATTTGGCTTATTCCGATAAACCATTTCAATGATAAATGAATGTCTTCAGCACTATATAATAAAATGAATAATTACTTTGATTATGTTACGTCAATTAATATAACTTTAACATATAAGGATGAATGATCTTAGCGCTTACTTGTCGTGTTTCTATAATGCTTGACAAAGCAATGTGTGCATATAAGATTTATTTACTGTATATTCAAAGCCAAAATGTTTGAGCATACTCTAAAGTTTTAGGATTGGCTATAAACATCTCATTTATGATTGTAAAGTTTGAATTCAACATATTCCAATTTTCCAAATACACGACCGTATTCTAAACATCAAGAAACTCATCGAATTTTTGTCATTCTACAAAGAATTTATTTCTATTATCCATTATATTTTTGTTTATGTGTGTCGCTTCCATAACATGTGTCTCGTGTCTGAAATATCTTGTCAATTGTTCCCATCACCGCTAATTTTCTATATGTTAGCAGAACATTTAAATAATACACACTTGTTTTCTTTTATGAGCAACCTAAGTCGACTCAGCGTCTAAGTATAGTTGGATAATATTTTAACACTAATAAAAACGAGTGTAATATACAATATAATATTTGTTGACATAATCTTACAATTTAAAAGAGTTGAATTTTATCTCAACAAAACAACATGTGTTGAATCAATGAGTTAAAATTAGAAAAAAAAACGATATGTTTATCTACTAGTTATGCGTCAAAATGATATGCTCTAATATAATTTCGAAAACTGAAAATATTCCGTTTACATCTAACTTCAACCAAAATGTCAAAATTAACTGTCATTTTCTAAAGCTAATTTTGACCCGCTCGGTCAAAATTATGGACTACCTACATAACTACAAATTTCATATGAAAATACAAAATTTATTATTAATATTGATTTTGATGGTTAGTATTTTTTAAATATGTTTAAATGTATGGAAATTTACTGGGCTTTATTAACTTCAATTTAACACTGATATTTTATTTTACGTTATTTGATTTTGGAGAAGCAATAGATTTTAAATGTTTATTAGGTTTAGAAAATAGAAACTTAAAAATAAATTTAGTTTCAACAAAAATTGATTATAAAAAGTTATATCAAAATGAAATAATAAAGTGACATAATTTTTTTTTTAAAAACAACAGTTTCTTTAACGAAACTTTTAGGCAAAAGTTGTGGATAACTTATTTAATAAAGTGGGACGTATTTATTAAAGATGACAATAGGTCGCAATGAGTGCGGGTATAGCTAAACCGGTAACTCGTCCCGGAATGATATGTTTTTCATAATCCGTACCTATATCATAATCCGTACCAGTCGGGAATGAAATGTTTTTCTCCCACCGAACCCGTCGAATTCGGGTACCCGTGGGTACCCTTTGAAGCTAAGATTTTTTTTGGAAAACTACTCATGAGAAAAACACCTAGTCTATATTAAAAAAGTTAAAACATCAAATTTGATAATTAGCAAAATTGTTATCTATTAATAATTTATATATTATTTTAATACATGTTCGTAAAAAAAAATTAATTTTTTTTAATTAATAATAATATTATTAGACTGTAAAAGAAAAAATATTTAAAAACATAAAATACAAAAATTCAAATTTGATGTTTACATGTAGGATAATATTTTTAAAAATATACCGTATCTAGTTATAATTAGCAAATATTTTATTGTGTTATTAATAATTTAATATATGGTTTAATTAGCAAATTTTTATTATGTTATTAATAATTTAATATATGGTTTTGGTATATGTTAGTAAAATAATAAAAAATATTTAATTAATAATATTAGATTATTTTTAATATGATACTAATAGTATAAGTATTATAAAGAAAAAAAATTAAATAAAAAATTGAAAAATCAAATTTAATGTTTAAATATAGAATAATATTTTCCAAAAATATATTGGATGTATTATCAAATAATATATAGATACTAATATTAACATTTTATTTTGAAGTTTGATAAATATACTAAATATATATTAGGGAAATTGCACTTAAAGTACCCACTCAACTATTCAATTGTCACTTACTACCCAAGGTTTGATCAATTGTTACTTAATACCCAACTCAACTATCTTATTGTCACTTACAACCTAATATTATTTTAATACCCTAACTACCCTTAACGCACTATATAAGCATATTTATCTGTTTTCTTTCTATTTTTTCTAGCTTTTTGAAGATTTTAATTTGTTAGCCGCTCTAACCACCTAACCCTACGAACCACCTCAAAGACCGGTTGAAATCACATTTCCGGTGATCGGAAGCTGCTGAAGGTTTGTTTATTTATGTAGGTTTTGGTGTTAGTCCTGTTTAACCACTGTTTTTTACGTACAGGAGTTGATCGTGGTTTTTTGGAATCTGTTGGCTTTGAAGTAATCGTTTTGCTTGCTCTTCAGGTAATTACCTAACGATTTCGAAGTTATTTATTTGTTTTCTCTGTTGGAATAGGTTCTATTCTACGGTTTTTAGACGTAATTGCTTGATTTCGAGCTTTTCTCTATTTTTTGGGTTATAGTGATCTGTTATTGTTTGTAAATATTGTTCGTTATATACGTATGTCCTTGTTTTCTGATGTTATATACTATTTTTGTAGTGGTTTAGTTTTTTATTTGATGTGTAGATTACGAGTTTTAGTTGTCCAGGCCTTACACTAAAGATGCGAATTGTGTGGTGTATTCGATGAGAAAGATGCTAATTGTATTATCCATTCGCATGGTGACATGCGAATCACATGAACGAAGTTCAAAGTTTACATACGTTTCGCATGTTAGGATGCGAACTGTGTGAAACTATAGAGTAGTGTGTGTTCAAACAAATACCAGGACTTTAGAGAATTTTCTACACAGTTCGCATGTTATGATGCGAACTATTTATAACTTTTTAGAATATTGTATATCGAAACAAATATCAGGACTTTTTTTACACACAAATATCAGGTATAGGATGCGAATTAATCGATGTATGTATACATAATTCGCAAGTTAGGATGCGAATTGTTTGATGCATTAGTAAATTATTTGCACATATTTTTTGTGACTAATAACTAATAACTTGTTCTGTTCAGGGTAAGAGATATCCAAATCACGAGTTTGTATTTTTAAATATGGTCACCAAACCGCAATTGTGCCTTTTACGGAGTTTGAAAGCTTTCAAAATATCAAAGCTTATGTAGAGAACACATGGGAGGAGCTTGCCACAAGTGACTACCTAATTACCTACTTCTGTGGGGATCACAATAATTGTTTGTTTAATAACCAGAATGATTTTGTTGGGTTGGTGTTATATCTTGATTTGGAGCGTTTAAAACGAGTTAGTTTTCTCATAGAACAGCACGTCTTCGATAAGGGTTTTGGTAATAAAATTTCTGTTGATAAGAGTTTTGATAAGGATTGTGGTGTAAAGCGTAAAGAGCATAGCTTTATTTTGGGAGAACCATCTCCCAATCAACTAGTTAGCGGGGAGAGTAGTAACGGTTAGTTAATTCTGATCAGAGAAAAAAACAACTTGCTACTGCTGGTTGGGCTGATGCTATTACAGGAGTGGGTCAAGCTTTTGAAGAAGGTGCTGCCGGTCTGAGGTTATCTTTATACAAGTTTGCATTAGAGCATGGTTTTTCTTTTAAATACCTGCACAACACAGCAAATAAGATCACTGCTTATTGTGAAAATAAGTTCACAAGTGGGTGCAAATGGAGGCTTTATGCATCTATTGACTCAAGCACCAGCTTGATGACGATCAAGAAGTATGTCCCACACCATACTTGCAATCCTGTTTTCTCCGAGAAGCATAAGCATAAACGGCACAGGCATTTGACATCAGATTTGATTGCAGAGCAAATTTAGGATTCTCTACGGACCTGCCATTCGTTGACAGCCAAAACCATACAACCGACTGTCAAACGAGATTACGGTCTTGACATCTCTTATCGGTTGTCATGGAATGCTTTAGAGAAGGCTAGGAGGGGAGTTTTTGGAGATAGTTCAAGTTCTTTTAGTTTACTCAGCGGATACTTCAAACGCTTGAAAAGTTGGGATATTACTTCAGACTGCCAGTTGGAGTTGTCAGCTGGAAACCGATTCAAGCGCTGTTTTGTAGCATTCGGTTCGTCCCTTCGGGGTTTTCATTCATGCCGTCCAATGTTGTTTGTCGATGGAACCCACTTATATGGCAAGTACAAGGGTACCTTGCTCAGTGATGTAGCAAAGGACGGAAACAACGGTTAGTTACATTTATTTAGTTAATCTGAATGATGTTTTTGTGTGAAAATGCTGATGCAATTCGCAGCAGAGGCTGCAAATTAAGAAGTGTTATGATCTTAACCTTTCGCATCCTTTGCTGCAAACTAGGTATTATCTGAAACTGTACTTACATCGCAGCTTGAATTAGGTATTATTTGAAGTTGTCACAAACAATTCGCATGCCAAGATGCGAATTGCATGTATGAGCAATTAAAATGTCCAACATAATTCGCATGACAAGCTGCGAATTGTTTGTTCCAAGACAGCATGCGAATTGTTTACAATTTTAACACTTGATCTGCCTTTTTCCAGGACTATTCCCTGTTGCTGTTGGTGTAGTTAACATTGAAGATTGTGACAATTGGATGTGGTTTTGGGGTGTTTGAAACCACATTTGCTGGATCGCCAGATCATATTTATTTCAGACCGTCATTCTGGTATCGTTAATGTTGTTTCTGTCTTGTATCCAAACTGCTATCATGCATACTGTTATTTCCATCTCATGCAGAATTTGAAAGCCAAAATGGAACATACTAACAGAGACTATAAAAAGGATGTTGAGTTTTTTCCATCGTCTTGCTTATGCTACCAGTCGAGAGTTTTTTAAAGATATACTAACGGGTTTTCTATGTAAAGGTGGTGACAGAATGAGTGATTTTCTTGCAAATTTACCCCCTGAAAAGTATGCGCAAGCTTACGTAAAAGGGAAGCGATACGGCTCTATGGCTTCTACTGCAGCCGAATCGTTTAACAATCAGATTAAAAAATATTGCGGCCTACCTATTGTTGATTTTATTGATTGGATTAGAGTCTTGCTTATGACTCAAGTTTCACGGAGATATGAAGATGGTCTCAGCTGGAGTACTAATTTGGTTCCCGAGCACGAGAAGAAGCTAAAGCAGAATGTTGACATGTGTCGAAGTTGGGTAGTACGTAAGTCCTCTACCGCCATGTTCGAAGTCTTTTCGAATCCTGTGGCTGTTGTTAATCTGTTGGATTTCAAGTGTTCATGCGGATTATGGCAACAAGAGTGTTTTCCATGTCCTCATGCTTTAGCGGCATTACAATACACCAACCAAGATCCATTGACTGTAATAGAACCCTTCTTTACGGTTAAGAATTACAGGGAAAGTTACTCTTTCAGCATACCAGCTATAACTGATTTCGGCGAAGGGTCCAGCGCTAACGATCCTTCTTTTGTTGAAGTTCTGCCTCCAAACGTTAAGAGACGCTCAGGAAGGCCTAAGAAAAATCGAATCCCTTCTAGAGGAGAAATCTCAACCAAGCAGTTGAGGTGTGGCCGATGTTCGAAATCAGGCCATAACCGGAGGACTTGTGATGTTCCAGTTTAAGGACAATCCATGTTGTGGACAATTCTGGTTGGCCAGATCAAATTTATTTGTAGTACTGTTATTGTTCTGTACAGCAAACTAAACATTTTTACATTCCCGTGTTTTGTAATGCTATTATTAGAGTTACAAAATGTTTAAGTGCTTTTGGGTTGTAAGCATTTCGCATCCTGTGCTGCGAATTGTGTACAATATGTTGGTATATTGTTGCAAACATCTATCAGGATTACATGCGATTTTGTGTGAAATTTCACCAGGATGCGAATCGTTAGTAAAATCATATTAAACATTTATCAACACATGAGGCTACGAACTGTGACCAGAACATAAGATAATAATTATACGCATACGTTTCGCATGATAAGCTGCGAATTATGGCCAGAATTATGATGTGAATGGCGAACAATTAGTAATCCTGATATTTGTCATATGATAAGCTGCGAAGTGCGCTTAAATAAAAATACCAGGATATTCAGTAAGGTTGAAAATAAGAAATATAGCAGGTTAACATGCGAATGATGTGCAAAATGTATTTGGATGCGAATCGTTTATATGATTGAAAGTTTGTAAACAAATTGGATTACAAAAAATAGGATTACAATATTTTCATGCACTAACAACTGTTTACACATATCACTACAAGCTACTGCTGCTAGTTAGTTGCATTCCAAAAAAACAAAAAACAAAAACCAACTATAGCAGTTGGTAGAGGATTCATCACCATCTTTTTCCTCTTTCTCCTCTTTATGCTGATCATCTTTGTCTTTCTCCTCTTTCTCTTCCACTTTCTCTTTCTCTTCCACTTTCTCTTCATCTTCAATATCTACGTCCATCATGCTTAAAATTTTTGTCCTTGATGGACCAGCTTTGTCTTCCCTTTTCCTTTTGTTGTTTCGAACCGCTGCCGTTTGAGGTTGCACCTTTTCTCGCTGAGGTGCAGCAGCAAGCATTGGAACCTCTTCTGACTGAGGTTCAGCAGCAACCAGTGGAACAACTTCCACTGGTTGAGAGTCAGCAGAGTAGTAGTCATCATACATGTCTAACCCAAAAACAGATACTGGCCTGTTTGGTGGTACTACTGGCATGATCAACTCATCACTCCAGTTAATGGTTAAGGATGACCAGGAGTCACCCAGAGAACCGAGTGAACCAGAGTTTGAGTATGAGGTGGTGGTTGTGGTGGTGGAAAAAGACACGACTGTTTGAATTCGAAGAGAAGAAGAGGTGTTTTTTAAAAAAATATAGAGTTTGGTGTAAAATTAGCCTCTGGTTACTAGAGGTATTTATAGGGAAATGAGGTAATCATTACATAGCCTCCATGTCCAATCAGCATTTAATGAATTATGTACTTGATTAGATTGTTTTTTGTGTGCTCAATGGAGAAAACGTTTACCAAGGCATAAGCCACAGCATGTTCGTATCCTTGAACTTTGTATTTTGAATTTTTTATTTCTGCACCAGGCTGCGAACTGATTTTAAGGTGGTATACCAGGCTGCGAACTGTTTGTGTAGTGATAAGCATCTATCAGGTTAGGCTGTGAACTATTTGATGATAAGTTAGGCTGCGAATTATTTAATGATAAATAAGCATCTATCAGGTTAGGCTGCGAACTGTTCATACATACCAGGGATTTGCTGCGAATTATTTGGTTGGAATTAATCGAATATTAATCAACCCTTATAGATCAGGTTATGATGCGAACTATAAGCTAAGAAATATTCAAATTTCTGAAAATGTAATTTGTTTATGTATGCACAACAAAACTAAAAATTACAACCGATGTATTTACAAGCAACAACATAGTGTTTTAAATCGAATCAGCCATATGCGATGCGGTCTTTGTCATTTAAAAAGTAATAAAACATTTATGCTCTGAAGGCAGTTACCATATCTGCATCGTATTTTTTCTGCACTGATCCATGCTCGATAATATCTCTTGCATATTTGCAGATAAAGATACCACAGTCCAGGGTGCCTTGCTTTTGTTGTGGGATGTCTCTTTCAACTTTCACCTTCCACCCTGTAGTATATTTAGGTAAGAATCCTTTATCCAACAAATATTTGATCTGTGTATAATAATTAGTGTTAGGAATAAGCACAAAAACAACAACAGTTGGTGACATACAATTCGCACCTTAGGATGCGAATTATATGATAACAAATCCAACATAATTCGTAGCTTAGGCTGCGAATTGTATGACAACAAATCCAACATGGGCATGTCACACGATTTGCAGCTTAAGATTCGAATTATTTGATATGCACCCCATTTTTTGTTGAAATGCCTCGTTCAACATAATTCGCATCATATGCTGCGAATTGAGTTATGGATAGGCTGCGAAAAGCAATTGATTTACTCACAATTCGCAGCATATCCCGATCACAGTTCACAGCATACATACTTAAAATGTGTTTAAATTTAAGTGTATAGTTTGAAATATTTACCAGTAGTGCAGGTGTCCTTGTGGTGTGGTATATGGCTTTCAGCTTAGGCAGAAGCGGATTGTAGTTTGAAATTTTCCTGGCGTCGATGTCAATGACGAGCAACGTCCAGTGGTTTATGGTGTCCTTCATCTCGGTGCATACTGGAACCATGATGATGTTGGCATCTTTGCGCCCGATTCTAAAAGCCATGTCCACCAAATTTTCTACTTGCCAGCCTGCTTTCATTTGATGCTGCATCCAAGCAAGAGTATATTAAAATGAGAACATTTTCTGAAAACTTTGTTCAATTTACCTGAGCTAAACTTAACGCAGTCATGCCCGAAATCAGTACGGCGTCATGATGCTCTCCTTTAGCTTTAGTGCATGGAACTTTGAAGTCTGCTTCTTCAAGCATCTTTCGAATCCAAGCATCAATAACCTAACAAAGGAGTTGTAGATTTATGTTAAATATACAATACATATTTGAAACATTGAAAATAGAATTGGTTGACAATTGGATACCTTTACGTCCAGCTCCAGTTCTAAAGGTAGTGCCATGACATCACTCGCTTGCACTCTAATTCCGTATGTAAACTTGGACTCTGGTAACTGCCATACCACTAGATCAGAGGTGTCGCTCTCGTAGGCTTTAACTAACTGTATTTTGTGGTATTCTGCCAGATCGATACAGTCAGTTACTTTTGTTTTCTTTGGCCAGTCGTTGTACTCTACTTTTGGCGGTTCCCGTATTGTTATAACGAACTCTTCCTCTTCCTCTGCCACTTGAGGCTGTGTTTGTATCAGTAGAGTAAAACTTGGCTCCTCTATCTCTTTACTGGGCTCGAGCTTAGTAAATAACAAAAATCAAAAGTAGATGGGTGTCAGTATTTGTAATTGCAACGACTCCAAACAGTTCGCATCTTAGGCTGCGAACTGTTTGGTTCCAGATGAATAAATTTCATAGTATCTATCACGGTAGGATGCGAACTGTTCGAGGTTCCACTGAACAGTTCGCATCCTACCCTGATATTCGTTTCTAATACCCCAATCAGTTTGCTAACACAAATCTCATATCATGATGCGAAATCATTATAAGTAGCCCTTACCGCACGGTCAGCGACAACCAATGTCGTTGACTTGTTCGGCATAGGATCTGGATCGTGTCTGATGAGTCCGAATTCGAAGTGCTCCCCGGAAGGGCAGTCCAAAGTACATCTCCCCGTGAATTCGGACAGGCTCCAAGTATTTAATCCGAACAGGACTTTTTTACCGGACAGATGATTTCGAACACTGTAAACTTAAGGCAGTTCGAACTATGACTAAAGTACTAAAAAACCTAAACACTATCTGACTAAGCTACCTGCACATCTGCTTAAAACTTATGGGTCTTTAAACATGACCCGGGTCCATTAAACTTGACCCGAAAGCCCATAAGGGCCCAAATTTCACACTATAAATGCCCAACCACCAGCATTAACTATGGGTAAGAAAAATTGACTGCTGCCAAGCTGCACAATTCTCTCTCCACCCTTAAAACACTGTGAAACACCCTTAAAATACTATGAAACACCTTTAAACACTGTGAAACACCTTTAAACACTGTTAAACACCCTCACGCCGCCTTAAAACTCCACTTGAAATTACCAGCCTACCCCCAGGCTACTTTTATCCACACCAAATTGGCGACCACAGTGGGAGGCGACGGTGCCTGAATCAAGTATTCAAAACCAAGTAAAGAAATTCTCTCCGAATGAATCCGGATAATCCAGAGCTTCCACCAGCTTTGCTCGAAGTGGTGGAAGAGAACGATGAATATACTGTCCAAGAGCGTGACAGGTTGAGGGTTGAAATAGAAGCTCTGAGGGCTGAAAAGGCCAAGATGGGCATGAAGGAGAAATCCAAAGCGTCAGTTGCTCATCGCTCTGATAACCCTCGAGAGCATGAGGCTTCAAAAACTCATGTGAGCACTAAAAAGACACATGCCAGTTCTAAAAAGTCTCACCGGTCCAAGCCTGTGGAGAGTTCTGACTCAAGTTCAGAATCTTCGGACAGCTCTTCGGACAGTGAGGGAAATGAAAAATCCTTGTCCTCCAGTAGTGATGAGGGGCGAACCAGGAAAAAACAGAAGCAAGTTAAAAAGTATTCCAGAAAAAGAGATCATCATGGAAGAATGAAAAGGCACATTGGGAAAGGATCATCTCACAACCGAAGGCATGTAGACCGGATGCTGGTAGATCCTTTTGCCTTCCATGATGAGCCAGGTATCTTTGCAACCCCTAATGAGGATACTGCGTTCAGTCGTGGGAGGAATTGGAGGCAATCGCCTTTGTCTTCTAAAATACTGTCCGGAAATCTCCCCAAGAGGTTTGATAGCACCAAGATGGAGAAGTACGATGGCAGTACTGATCCAGACAATCATCTGGAGCAATTCAAGAACTTCATGATGAACTTTGATGATGATGATAAACTGCTCTGCAGGGCATTCTCCCAATCCTTCACGGGGAGTGCTCTAAAGTGGTACAACAGCTTTCCTCAGGGTTGTATCAGAGACTTTGATACTTTTTGGGTGGCCTTTCGAAGGCAATTTGTGGGGAGTAAGGAGTTAAAGGGTAATGGAGATACCATAATCCATTGTGCACAGGAACCAAATGAATCGTTAAAAGAGTACATAAGTCGTTTTGTGAACACAAAAAACGGGCTGGCTGATTGCTTTGAACAAGTGGCAATAGCGTCCCTGAGACAAGGTTTGAACCCGGGCAACCTGGCCGATTCAGTAACCAGGAAGAAGGCCATGACCTGGGGAGGATTGCTAAATCAAGTTGGCAAACAAATAAATGTTGATGAAACAAAAAAGACCAGGGTGCATAGACAGGTGAGATCCACCCCGGTGGCACCAGCTCCAAATCAAAACCAATCCGGGAACAAAGCTAGAGAAACCGGACAGGGGCATGGAAGGGGAAAAGCTCAGTCTCAACCAGCTGCTCCTGCACAAAGCCAACAGTCTAGAAACAAAAGGGGACCATGGGTCCAACCGGAGTGGTTTGCAGAACTCAAAGAAAGTGTGGCAACCATTTTCGATAAAACAAAAGATGAAGTACACTACCGGAGACCAGCAACCTTGCAGTCTCCCAGAGAACATCGAAACAATTCTTTTTGTCAATATCACAATGATATTAGCCATACTACTGATGATTGCATAGCATTGAAACAAAAGGTTCAAAACCTGATCGAAAGAGGGAAATTGGGTGCATACGTTAAAAGGAGAGGAGGCAACAGGCCTGACAACACTCACCGGGCTGGTCCGGTTAATGCTGCCCCAGAAGGAGCTATGGTAATCATTGAAAGGTTTGATGTGGAATCTGAATACTTGGATCCTGATCCAACAAGGAATAGAGTGGGTGCAATAGAGGAGCGTTCTAGGTCGGTCTCCGGGCTCATTAAGTTCTTTGAGTCCTTGACAATTTTCGGAGGGGACACTGTAACGGCTCCTACCACTTCATCAAGAAAAAGGCATGTTCATAATTTGGCTACCCAGCTAGAAGGGGGCATGACCTCTTATCAATCGTCAAGTTTATTCCCATTTATTGTCTTTGATGGGGATGATTTGAGAGACATTGCTGGCCCTCATGAAGATGTTGTTGTTATAGGAGCATCGATAGGGGGCAATGAGATAAGGCGAATCCTGGTAGATACTGGGAGCTCTGCCAATATCCTCTTCCTAGATACTTACAAGAAAATGAAAAATCCAGCTGTGATTCAAAAGTCAGATAGATCGATCGTAGGCTTCACGGGCAGCTCAGCTGATGTAATCGGTGAGTTCGAAGAAGAAGTATTGTTGGGCAGAGGCCCTTTCAAGAAAACAGTCAGAATACTTTTCATTGTGGTGGATTGTCCCACTTGCTACAATGCTATTCTAGGGAGATCTTGGCTCTCTAGGATGCATGCAGTGGCTTCGACAGTCCATCAGTGTCTAAAATATGTTGTTCAGAGGCAGGTTGGGGTTGTCCAGAGCAGTCAAAAAGTTGCAAGGGAATGCTATGCCACTGCCTTGGCTCCACGAACTCTGGGGGCAGTCCGTATAAATGACCAATAGCAGTTTGAGGGCCTTTCTAGGGGTGAGGGTGAAATTGATGACCCCAGAGAGACCCCCGGAGTGTTGATCCCAGTTGAGGAGGTTGAAAAACACTGCTTGGAAGAAGGAAAAATCGTCAAGATAGGATCCAAAATGCCACCAATGTTGAAAGAAGGAATGTTGAAATTCTTAAAAGACCATCAACATGTTTTTGTTTGGTGCAACGCTGATGTTACTGGAGTTCCATCAGAGGTGATTTCCCATCACCTATCTGTCCGGAGAGACGTGGCACCAGTGGTGCAAAAGAGGAGAGCTTTCTCAAAAGAAAAGGCCGATGTCATTGTACAAGAGGTTGACAGACTCACAAAGATGGGGCACATTAAAGAATCTCAGTACCCTTTGTGGACTGCCAATCCAGTCTTGGTAAAAAAGAAAAACGGTAAATGGCGAATGTGCATTGACTTCACAGATCTCAATCGAGCTTGCCCAAAAGACTTGTATCCGGTTCCCCGGATAGATCAGTTAGTAGACTCTACTTCTGGGAATAAGCTACTCTCCTTCATGGATGCTTTCTCCGGGTATAATCAGATCCAGGTGGATCCAAAAGATCAAGAGCATACCACTTTTGTTACTGATAGAGGTCTGCACTGCTATAAGGTGATGCCCTTTGGCTTGAAAAATGCTGGGGCTACTTATCAAAGGTTAGTCAATAAGGCATTTGCTGATCAAATTGGAAGAAATATGGAGGTTTACATTGACGATATGATAGTGAAAAGTATGGATGAGCAGCTGCACTTGTCCGACCTCCAAGAGACTTTTGCCAACCTGGCCAAGGTGAATTTAAAGTTAAATCCTGAAAAATGTGTGTTCGGAGTGCAGTCCGGGAAGTTCTTAGGGTATATTATAAGTGAGCATGGGATACAGCCGACCCGGACCAACTCAATGCTTTGTTCCAAATGGAGCCTCCTCGAAACGTTAAAGAAGTACAACGGTTAACGGGGAGGTTAGCAGCCTTGAACAGATTCATCTCCAGGTCTTCGGACAGATGTGCTCCATTCTTTCAAACCTTGAAGGGTGCAAAGGGGTTTGAATGGATACCACAGTGTGATGAGGCATTCAATGAGATTAAGAAGCATCTGTCCTCTCCCAAGACTTTGTTCAAACCAATTGATGGGGAGACTCTCTTCGTATATCTGGCTGTTTCAAGTTGTGCCATCAGTGCTGTGTTAGTAAGGGAGGTTGATGGGTATCCTCACCCAGTGTACTACATCAGCAAAAGCTTGATTGATGCTGAACGGCGCTACTTGAAACTTGAGAAACTAGCATTGGCTCTGGTGATAGCTGCAAGAAAGATGAGGCCTTATTTTCAGGCTCATCCTATCATTGTCCGGACGTCTTTCCCTTTAAAGAATGTCCTTCAAAAAGCGGACATTTCAAGCAGAATGACAAAGTGGTCAGTAGAGTTGGGGGACTTCGACATAGATTTCGCTCTCCGGACAGCAGTAAAAGCTCAAGCTGTGGCTGATTTTCTGGTTGAGTTCCATTCTGATAGGGACTCAGAACAACCTGCTGATTCAAAAGACAAAAAAGTGTGGATTGTCCGAACAGACGGGGGATCCAGTGTCATAGGGTCTGGGGCAGGAATATGTCTCACTTCCCCCTATGGGGACAACATGTTCCAAGCTATTTGTTTTGCTTTCAGGGCATCCAATAATGAGTCCGAATATGAAGCAGCTATAGCTGGGTTGAAATTTGCTTACATCTGTGGAGCAAAAAGGGTCAAGCTGCTAAGCGACTCCCAATTGCTTGTCCACCATGCCTTGGGCCTATCAGAAGCTAGAAAAGAACAATTGATCAAGTATTTACTACTCTTGAAAAGTGAGGCCATGAAGTTTAAAGCCGTTGTCTATGAGCATATTCCCCGGGCAGATAATGAGCTAGCAGACTCATTGGCAACAATAGCATATACGGAGTCCTATCCATGGATCCATGTGCTTGAAAGCCCTTCTATTCAACTTGATGAAGGTGAAAAAGAGGAAGTCTTTGAAATACAAGTAAACCGGCCTCAAGACTGGAGGTTTCCTCTTATGCAATATCTGTCTGATGGCATCGTGCCTTTGGATAAACCACAAGCCAGAACGTTAAAGCACAGGGCTCGTGGTTTTATCATGATTAGAGAGGTCTTGTACAAGAAATCCTATAGCAAACCTCTCCTACGCTGTTTAGGGGATCATGAGTCACAAATGGTTCTCTCCGAATTGCACGATGGTGAGGGGTCAGCCCATTGTGGATCTAGAGCATTAACAAGAAGAGTGCTTCTCTCCGGATATTATTGGCCAACAATAATGAAAGATGCTAAGGAGTTGGTAAGAAGATGTGACCCATGCCAGAGGTACAGCAATGAAATTCATGTACCAGCCATTCCTTTGGAATCAATTTCTGAGCCCATCCCTTTTGCTCGATGGGGATTGGACTTAGTTGGGCCTCTCCCTGTGGCGTCCGGAGGGCGTAAAACCATAATTGTAGCCATTGACTATTTTTCGAAGTGGATAGAAGCAGCCCCTTTGGCAGGAACAACATCAAAGGCTGTTATAAAATTCATTCTATCCAACATATGTTGCAGATTTGGTGTCCCCCAGAGAATAACAACAGACAATGGGCCACAGTTTGACAACAGAGAAATGGAGAGCTTCTGTGCCTCAAGGGGTATTCAGCATTTCTTTTCTTCACCTTTCCACCCACAGGCCAATGGGCAAGTTGAGGTGGCTAATAGAACAATACTGTCCGGTTTTAAGAAAAATTTGGAAGGGGCTGCTGGGAAGTGGCCTAGTTATTTACAAGAAGTTTTGTGGGCCTACCGGACAACGCCTGGGGCTGCAACA
This sequence comes from Limnanthes douglasii subsp. nivea, assembly GCA_036936605.1. Taxonomy (NCBI): domain Eukaryota; kingdom Viridiplantae; phylum Streptophyta; class Magnoliopsida; order Brassicales; family Limnanthaceae; genus Limnanthes; species Limnanthes douglasii. Next base: position 162,628,557 of record JAUPFV010000005.1, on the reverse strand, counting down.
CAAGAATCACCTTTTGCCTTGGTCTATGGGATGGATGCAGTAGCCCCCATAGAGAAGACACTCCCCTCCTTTCGAGTCCACAACTTCTCCGGACAGGCTAATGAAATGGCAGTTAGAAATCAACTTGATTTAATTGAAGAAAGGCGAGTAAAAGCTCACCTTAGAGTGGCACACTATCAGGGCTTGATGAGAAGCAGGTTTGCTTCTAAAGTTAAAAGAAGGGACTTTCAACCAGGAGATAAGGTATTGAGGAAAGTTTTCTTGCATACCAAGGAAAAGCTCTTCGGAAAGCTGGCCCCAACTTGGGAGGGTCCCTATACTGTGGTTGAAAGAATCAAGCCTGGAACGTACTGGTTAGAAGACAAAGATGGCAGGGTTTTAACTCACCCTTGGAATATTGAACACCTTCGAATGTACTTGGAATAAACTTATGTAAATATTTACTTGTTTAAACATCCATGTAAATATTTGGGGGCATACCACTTCCTCTCTTCGGCGCCACGGAGAGCTTTAAATAAAACTTGGAGCCTTCTTAAATAATTTTCTAAGTTTTTGCAAAATTCTGTTGATTGTCATACAATCCGGACTGAAAGGTCTAAGGGCTACTTAAATTCTAGCCAGAGAAACTAAACACTCTCACAACACAATAACTCAAGACTACTTAAACTCCAGCTATTTAAACAGACTATGAAAGAAGAGAATGGTTGAGCAAAACAAAACATCCATTCAACAACTTAAAATTGCCTTGGCCTTCCAAGGACTTTTTAAACAAGTTTGGGTGCAGAACAAAAAACTGTCCGAACGGAAAACATCACAAAAAAGGTGCCTTGGCCTTCCAATGACTTTGGTTCAAGTAAAAGATAAACAAAACAAATTATAAATTAAGGTGGAGCCTTTGAAGATGGCTCACCCTCATCTGTTTTCTTGCTCTTGATATCGCTTTTTTCCTCAATGACCTTCTTGCCTTTGGGGTCAACCTCTTCCTCACCCGGACTCTCTCCGGTTTCCTTTTCGTCACCAGACGAGGATATATCAGTATACCCTTCATCAACCATGGTCCCGTAGGGGAGATCATCGTCATCCACATAACGCCATAAGTCCCCTAGTCTCCTCTTCGGGAACTTCTCGTGAAACAGGAGGACCATATCGGACTTCACTTTCTCAATCAATAATTCTTCACTCCGTATCATCTCCCTGGCATAAGCGTTAATTTTGGCCTTGATCATGGCCTCTTGATCCTTCACCAAAGCAGCTTTCTCCTCAACAGCCTGAGTCACTGCATTCTCTAAAGCAAGTTTGTCAGTAGTCAGGTTGGTGACAAGCTTCTCCTGTGCTGCAGTCTCTCGTCTTGAGGCTGTTAAGTCCTTCTCCAATCCGGATAGCTTAGCCCGGAGATCTTTTACGGTCTCTTCTAAAGAAGCAACTTTTGTGTTGCTTTTCTCTTGATTCTTCTTTAGCTGTTCGTTCGACTCCTTAAGCAAGTCAACCTTAGTAGTGGCAGTCCTGAGGTCATCGGACAGTTTCTCCTTCTAAGACTTAAGGTCTTTGATGGTTTCTGCCTGACTCCGGACTTGCCTTTCCAGGGTGAGTACTGGTTGCACGTTGCTAAGGAGGGAATGGGCTATAACATCCCTCTCACTGGAAACCAAGAAATTCTTACCATTGAAGTTTACTGTGTTGGAGCTACTTGGGGGAACATATGGCCCTGCGAACTCATCTCTAGACAGGCCAAGGAAGTAGTCACCTAGAGGACCCAGACCGGTGACGTCCACTTCATCCATGTTAATTTCTCCCCGTTCAATCTCATCAGTATGGAATTCCCTTGGAATCCCTTCATTAAGATTCCCTGAGATCTCTTCAGCCAATGTCAGATCGGTTGGGAAGGTGGGCTCCGGATCCCGGAGAGTGAGCTCTTCACTTTGAAAAGTCTTTTTCTTTTTGACTTCCCTGTCAGCACTGTCACTCGCTTGTTTGCGAGTCCGTTTAGAAGCCCTTGTAGGTTTTGAGGAGTTCACCCCTTGCTTTTCACTCTCCTGTTCTACCACTTGTAGAAGGTTTGCGTCAACTTGAGCTTGGGCTGGCACCTCTGAACCTGTGGGAGCCTCTTTCTCCGTATCCTCTACCGCTCTCCTGCCTTTCTTTTTCTTGCCCTTCATTTTACTTGGGGCTTTGGCCCGGGCAGGAAGGAAGAGAGTCCCATCCAATTCATGAGACCTTCTCAGCACTACATCTTCATCAGGTGGGGTGGAGAACTCCTCCCAGGTTAGATCCCTTCGACCTGTGGTGTTCCACAGATGGGATCTCGCTAAATTCCCAGGGGTAAAAGCTTTGTGAAATCGGTTCTCCCAGTTCTCCGCGGCCCATGCGTTTATCTTGCCACAGGTAACCTGTCCGGCTTTAAGGTAGTCTCCGAACTCCTTTGGCAGCTCTGATAAAACAAGAAAGTAACTGATTAGCATAAACTAAACGAAAAGAGAAATTCGAATAGAAACTTAAAGTAAAACTTACGATCGCTCCTCCATCTACTTCGAATAAGGCTAGGATTCTCCCCGGCCTTGATTTTCTTGCCATTCTCCCACGAGCCACTCACAAACAAGAACTGGCTCCTCCACTTGCTCTCCGACTCCAGGAGATCATCCACAGCTTTCAGATCGTTCCCCATGTTAAAGTGATAGAAAGGGAACTGATGGTGTTTGCACAAACTAGCTACAGCAGCGAAATCTTCCATTGGAAGAGGGATTCCGGACAACCTAGATGCCATAATGCATGACATCAAGGTGTGCCATCCGTTAGGGCTTAGCTGTGATGGACATAGCTTGACTAGGTGGAAATAGCGCACTATCTCTGGATCCAGTGGGAACCTAAGTCCCCAGTTGAATAGCTCCGTAAAGAAGACTATTTCGTTCCTTTTACAATCCATCGGGGTCTCCGGATCGATGGGAATTCAGATTTTTACGTTTTCAGGGATCCCCCACTTAGTGTGAAACCGTCCCAAATCTCTAGTATGGATAAACGCATACTTGGTCTTTAACAGAGATAAAAGGTACTTGAACTCTACCTTATGAAAGCAGGGCCCTACTCTCCCTTCGAGGCTCTCCGGCAGATCCGGACGCCTCAGATACAAGTCCTCTTTGCCCTTCTTGGCAACAACTACAGCAGTTTCAGCTTGTCCGGAAGACTCGGACTCAAACCTAACCTCCTCAGTGGAGTCTTCCATCCTCTCCTCCATTATTGTTGGGGGAGCTTCAGCAGAAACAGCCCGAGGAGGGATGAAGCTTGGCACAGCTGATCCTCCGGACTGTTGGCTCTTTGTATGTTTTTGAGTTCTCACCTCAGTTTGAGTTTCTGAGGTCGAAGTTTCCTTGGGAGGTAATGGGCTGCTAGCCCCCGGACCGACTGGCCTTTCCCGGAGAGTCCTAACAGTTGCCCCGGACCCTGAATCGCTGGTATTTTTTGAAGAAAGTCCCTTAACCAATCTGCTTGGTCTTTTCATGATTAGTTTGTCTGGAGAATGATCGGAGTCGGACCCCATAGCAATGAAAGTGGATTTCTTCCTGACACTTGGGACAGTGACCCCCGTTTCAACGATAAGGATCGACTCTTGAACTGAAGAGCCAGATACTATGGGAGAAAGTGTTGATTGAAAGAATTTTCTGGGTTTCGTACCTTTCGAAGAAGACGAACCTCTATCAGATTCTTCGATTGAAGGGGCTGGTTTCTCGACAGGCGACGCTGGAAGTCCTGCTGCAAGTCTTTTCTCTTTTTCAACCCTTTGAGCTTTCTCCAATTCTGAGAGATTAAGCCAGCCACCCTTGATTAGAGCTGTTCTTGCTGTGAACATAAAACAACTAAGGAAATCTTGAAGTTTTTAGAGAGATGAAACTTTGAGTAAAATGGCAGAGTGAAAGTGATAAGTGAGGCTGTGAAAGATGAATGAAATTTATAGTAAATGTAAAAAAGAGGGTTTGATTCCTAGGAGAATCCAAAAAGTTGGGCAATGATTAAAAAACGGCGCTGACGTCATCAATAGCATTTAAAGAGGTAACTTGTTCGAGAAAGTGGTGCAACTTTCGAGGTGAAAAAACGGCTGAAGTAACCAACCAGAAAGTGACACGTGTCCCACTAACTCTAACACGAACCGTTTAGAATTCGTAACGATTGGGCTGTCCGGGCCTGTCCTCAACTCTCTTCGAATTGGAAGGTCACTTCCTAAGTCGGACTGTTTTTCAGTTCTTTAACAAGGACACTTGTTCAAATACCTAAAAAAGGGGCTCTTGATGAGTCCGAATTCGAAGTGCTCCCCGGAAGGGCAGTCCAAAGTACATCTCCCCGTGAATTCGGACAGGCTCCAAGTATTTAATCCGAACAGGACTTTTTTACCGGACAGATGATTTCGAACACTGTAAACTTAAGGCAGTTCGAACTATGACTAAAGTACTAAAAAACCTAAACACTATCTGACTAAGCTACCTGCACATCTGCTTAAAACTTATGGGTCTTTAAACATGACCCGGGTCCATTAAACTTGACCCGAAAGCCCATAAGGGCCCAAATTTCACACTATAAATGCCCAACCACCAGCATTAACTATGGGTAAGAAAAATTGACTGCTGCCAAGCTGCACAATTCTCTCTCCACCCTTAAAACACTGTAAAACACCCTTAAAACACTGTGAAACACCTTTAAACACTGTGAAACACCCTCACGCCGCCTTAAAACTCCACTTGAAATTACCAGCCTACCCCCAGGCTACTTTTATCCACACCAGTGTCGACAGAAATCATTAATGTCATCCTCCGACAAGTTCTCCAAGGACCGTTGTATTATAGAATCGTAATATACATTATCAATTTCATTTAAAAATGTCTGTGAAACTTGAGTGTAAATACCATCAACAAAAGCATCTGGTAAACCTACTGTGTTATCGTGGGACTCTGGAGCTTGCAGTTGATTTGTTACCGGGCCTACAGTTTCACGTTGGCTTAGCAATTCTGACTTTGCTGACAGCACCGTTGGTCTTTGAGGTTCCACCGAAGAAGTGGTGTTGTCTTCTAAGGATGGTCCTTCCTGGCTGAGTAGTTCCGTCTTCTCACCGGGATGGACAGGTTCTGACTCTTGAGGTGCTATCTCTTGAGTTAGCCTTTCTCTCTTTGCCAAGGTTATCTGTTGCTGCTGTTGTTGTTCTTGTTGTCCTTGTTGCTCTCGTTGTTGTTCTTGTTGCCGGTCTTCGTGTTGAACTTGTGGCTGTTGGTGTTGTTGCTGGTGGTGTTCTTCTTGTTGTTTCTGTTGGTGTTGTTATTGCTGGTGGTGTTCTTCTTGGTCTTGCTGTTGGTGTTGTTGTTGCTGGTGGTGTTCTTCTTGGTCTTGCTGTTGGTGTTGTTTTTGTTGTTCTTCTTGTTCTTGCTGTTGGTGTTGTTGTTGTTGTTGTTGTTGTTGGTGTTGTTGTTGTTGTTCTTCTTGTTGCTGTTGTTGTTTTGTTGTTGCTACTGTTGTTGCTGTTTCTGCTGTTGTTGTTGTCTTTCGGTCTCCTGTTTCAACAAAAATCCAAAAAAACAAAAGGGTGGAAGGGTTAAGCATAAGTTAATCATTGTTGAGCACGATTCGCATGCTGACCTGATATCTGTGTTGTCCATTCCAAACAATTCGCAGCTCAGCATGCGAATTGTGTAATAACCAACCCACTAGTTTATTACACAATTCGCAGCTTAAGCTGCGAAACGTTTGGATAGGACTACACAAGAGTCCTGATATTTGTTTGATAACATCATATCATCCACTTATATTATCTACCTCCTTTGGGTCATTCAGAGGAGACTCGTGTCTTTCTTTCTCTGTCTGTGTCTCCATGATGTCCATCTCTGCAGATTATACCGGTATGGGTGAATGGTTGGCATCATCGTCCCTTTCTTCTTGCAGTACTCCATCAGCATGGTGCTGATCAGCATTAGACACGGATGCTTGCTGATCAGTGGATTCTTCTCTGTCTGGAAATGCTGGTACCTGCTCAACTATTGGACTTTCAATCCGCAAAATTGGCTGAGAGATAGCATTGTGGAGTTGTTGTGCTTCAAGTTCCGCTATCTTGCGTTTCAATTCTTTCAGCTGCAAAAATGATAGCAAACTTTTTATAAACATATTAAGTGCTGATTGTAGTGATTATTTAAGGCTCAAGTCATACTTACTTCTCTGGCCTATTTTCTATCTTTCTCTCGTACTTGTTCTTGTCGGCGTATGTCTTCAAACGCTTTGATTCAGTAACAATGGCAGAAATCTCGGGATTAGGACCTCTGCGTTTGAGTACATAATCACCGATTGTTTCACTCATACTGGTTGTGTCGTCGTCGGCGGGTTCCTGCCGGGATTTTCCTTTCGGTTGTGGTGGAATCGTTTGCTTGGGGAGTCTTGGTGGTGGAATCGTTGGCTCGGGTGGTGTTGGTTGTTCGGGTCTGGGAGACATCACCTTATTCATTACATTCTGTGATGCTCGTCTCCTTTGTTTTGGTTTTGATGCTGTGCTTTTCGTCCTCTTCCTTGGTCCTTCTTCCGGTAAAGTAGAAAAGGTTTCTGCATCTTCACTATCTTCTCGTTCTCCGAAAGCTTCACTTTCAGCCTCGGTAAGACGTAATGGACCTTCTAAAACCTACCAACAGAGGCACATGTAAGTAAATAAATTGTTTCGAAAGTATGAGGGTGTAGACAAACAAATTGTTTTTTAGAAACAGTTCGCATCATATGATGCGAAATGTGTGATTTTAATCATGTTAGAGTTGCAAAGCATTCGCATGCTGAGCTGGGAAATGTGTATGGGACAATATGCTGCGAACTATGTGTAAACCATATGCTGCGAACTAAGTGTAAACCACATGCTGCGAACTAAGTATTTATGTCAGGCTGCGAAAATGATTGATGCATGTAGAGCTGCGAAATGTGTGTAAAACTATATGATGCGAACGGTGTGGAAAAAGAAGCTGCGAAGTAAAATTCATATCAGGCTGTGAAATGATTGATATATTTTTCTAAGCAAAACGCATGATATGCTGCGAACTGTTTGCACCCCCAGTTCAATACATATATAAAGCTTATACCTGGTCATTATCCAGGTAGGGTGTTCTAAGAAGATATGTCATGGTTGATGCTTGGCACTCTAATCCCAACCATTTGAAAAACCTTGGTATTGAAGTTGGCTTCGCTACCTCGTGGCCGATTGTTGTGTGCTCCATGATGAAGGGCTGCATGGGGACAAGTTTTATCAACAAGATGCTCTGTACATAACTAATTTTTATACTGAATAGATCAATCTTACAATTACAAGGGCGACGCAACTGACGACTTTATCAGCTCTTTCTATTGCTAAGCAACTCCTGATAGACTGTCGAAGCTTGTACAGTATTAATCCAGCCCAGTCATAATTGTTTATTCTGCTGAGGTCTTCAACGTAATAAACCGTGCTCCAGCCCAGGATATCTCCAGATACGGAGTAGAATAGTGTGGAGCACAAAAACAGTATCAACAGCCTCGCAACGTCTTCCAACTCATGCTCCCCTCTTTCGTTTATGGCCTTCTCTATACCCTCATGTAAAACCAATGACAACATGCTATGTTAGAAATGTACAGAATCTTGCTTTATAAAGATGAAGTCCATTTTAGACGTACCTTTATAATGGCATTTGTTATTGTTTTGGTATTACTAGCTGCTACTTTCCTGCCAGTTTTACCCATGAAGTATTTCTTCATCATCCTTGATTCGTCCTCCTCGCCGGGTTCATATTTGTTGTGAAAAGCTCCGGTTTTTGTTAACCGCATTTTCTCGGTGCCATGCCTCAACCCGAATATGATCTTCACATCGTTTTCAGTTAGCTTTACATACTTGTTGCCAATCCTAAAGGCGTCTCTATCCACAGAGAATTGCTCGATGATATACTGAATGATTTGGTAGAATTTTTTCTTTGGCAGCTCTGCCTCATTACGGATTTGGAAAGCCGTTTTCAGAAGTGTGTAGAAGGGTGTGTTTTTTGCAGCTTCAATGTGGGCCCTTGTAATACCCATGTCTTTGAGTAGCTTCAGAAGGCTCACCAACCCTGATCTGTAGTAGCTAGGTTTTGTTGTCATACTTTCTGCACAAACACAAATCAGTTGGAGTGTCACAAATAATTCGCATCACAAGCTGCTTAACAGGTCACACACAATTCGCATGACAAGCTGCGAATTGCATATATATGAATATTGATTTAACAGACAATTCGCAGCCTTTGCTGTGAATTGTTTGTAAATAAACGACATAAACATATAATCGAGATGCGAATTGTTTGCATAATGGGTGATCAGGATGCGAACTGTTCCACTTTTTACATGCACGTTGCAGGGATCTGGGAATTATTGAACAAACACCAAAATCAACAATGAACTACCTAATGCACATCTAACATACATAATATTTCTCAGGAAAGTATTAGCATTACATGCAACTAAACTTCTACCCTGCCTTCGACGATAAACCCAGAAACTGAGCAACTATCGTCAGTAGATACTTCATTCCAGTATAAAAAGCAACGCCTATCGTGAATTAACAGAAAAAGTGGTTCAAATTCGTCAAAAACGCAAAAAAAAAATACACTTTCCACGATAATGCATACCTGTTAAATTTCACCGGTCGGAGAACGAGATTGAAGCTTTCAGAGATGACTTCACGACAACTTTCTCGAACAGAAGGTGTGTAGTTGGAGTGAGTAAAAGACGCTGACCGGTGCGATAGTGTCGAAGGTGCGAACGGTGAGAAGCTGTAGGGTTTTTGGGTTTGAGAGAGAGAGTATCACGAAGTCGAATGGTTTTCTGGTGGTTTCTAAAATTAGACTTTTGTGTTTGTTTAGGGTGATAGGAAGGTGGAAAAAGTGGGTTGGAACTGAAAAATGGGTATATATAGTGGAAGGGTATTTTTGTCCAATTTATTAGTCTAGGTATTAAGTAACACTATGTCAAATTTGGGTAGTGCCGGGTAATAAGATAGTTGAGTGGATATTTTCTCATTTTATTTAATATAATATTACTTTAGTGGATTTTCATCCTTTATTATTTGGTGGGTTGGATTCGGATTCTATATCCGTAAAAAAAAATTAAATTCATAACTCATCCAAAACCCGCAATTAATAAATTTTCAAACTCATATGTAAATTTTATTTTTAAAATTCATATCCATTCATAATCTATCCCGTCGGAGTTGCCTGCGGATATACACAGATTTTAAAAAAATCGTTTTTTGGGTGAATATAAAAAATTGTTTACCCACTCCCACTAATAAAAACAATAATTTATGGAGTGATAGAAACTAATTTTCTTGTTAGATTTCTTTGCAACCCCAGCCAATAATATAAAAATGAAATCATCCATTGATTTTAAGCGTGTGGTGTTTTTGCAGTTTCTTCCAGCGGATAAAGCTGTTGTTTTTCTGTTGCCCAAGAGAGAGAGGTCTTGTCAATAGAGTTGTATAGTGCTCACTGCTCGTTTAACTTTTACTAAAGTTTCTTAAACATTTTCTATGATTTGTTAAATTTCAAAAGGTTAAACGAAAAAACCTTAATGGATTTCATTAGACAAATAAAAGATTATGAGCTTATGGATAAATCCCCTTACAAATTAAATTATCAATAACAACGACTGAAAAGTTAAAAAAATTAAAATATATAAAATATTTCAATAATATCTTTTTGGATATAAACACACAAAAATTAAAAAGTATTATTTATTTTTTGGTTCGCAATTTTTTTTCTATTCTTTCGAATCTCTTAAATTACATATTTTTGCAACAAATTTCAATGAATTTTGAAGAATTTCAACATAAAACAAGGCTTTGAACAGTACATCGTCCTTCGACTATCGCGTTTGGTGGCAGATATTCTATTGACTTTCAAATATCCGTTGAGAGTCCCTGGACTATCGCGTTTGGATAAAGTTAGTCCACCAGATCCTCTAATCTATGAGAAGCTGTCAGCTGTCACCATAGTCCTCAGATTTTTGAATCACCATTAGTCCCTTGAGTTTAATTATCCGTAATATTCTACATTTTAGGTTTGACCTAAACTCAAGGGACTAGTGGTGATACAAAAATCTGGGGACTATGGTGACAGTTGGCAGCCTCTCATGGATTAAAGGATCTGGTGGACTAACTTTATCCAAACGCGATAGTCCAGGGACTGTCAACGGACATTTGGAAGTCAATGGACTATCTGCCACCAAACGCGATAGTCGATGGACGATGTATTGTTCAATGCCCATAAAACAACTACTAAACAGTTACATATTCTTGCAACTAATTTCAATGAATTTTGAAGAATTTCAGCACAGAACAGCTATTAAATCGTTGTATGTTGTTGTAACAAATTTTAATGAGTTTTGAAGAATTGTAGCACAGAACAGCTACTAAATCTAGTTTTCACGATGAGATTACTCTTTTTAGTCTTTAATTTTTCAGTTGATGTATTTGTAATTATATGATTTACCTACGAATTGTTCTTGTTTGATTTTGATGATTCGTATACTTTTTTACACAACAAAAAATACAGTTAGTAACCTATGAACTATTTGTATACCTATTTAAAGGTTTTGAATGTTTTTTTACAACTGAGTTGTACGTATTTACGCAACCAAAATAACAGTTAGTTTCAATACAATCTACATATATTTTAATTTTGTAACGTAGATAAAAAATGTCAAAAGGCTCAACATCATGCACATTAGGAATTACAAATACATCTTAAAATTGTAGAAGAAGTAAAGAATGTTTATGAAGAATTAAACGATTTGAAAAATCTATAACAACATGTAACTTCATTCTTTTTTCACAACCAACAAACTAAATTTGCACCCAAATTACTCACAATTGAACAACCATGTTTAACACATCTAAAAATATATTTTCACAACACGATTGCACGCAATCATGCAACCACGACTGACAAAACTTTATTTATTTATTTATTTTAGTGAGAATATATGGATCTAGGCGAAGACATTATTAAACGAATGGAAGAACTAGAAAAAATAAATCAACAAATAGATTAGTGATAGTCTTAAAGATCATGTTGAGAAACTAATAAATATAAATCAAACTATTATAAAACCATTCGGAATTACATCTTGTATTAAACATAAGAACATATTGCATTAAACATAAGAGCATAAAACGTTTAGTTTATTTCTTAACTATTTTTTTAGAAAAATGTATTCTCTAAACTACACTTTTTTGTTTGAAGTATTAATTTTATTTTATCATTTATTTATATATTGTTATTTCACAACTGTAAACCACTTATAACTTAATTTCGTAACCAATTAAACCATAATTTAACACCCGAATTTGAGTTGTATTTTTTTTCATAACAGATGTCTATCTACACAACACAAGTTGTTATTCCGCACCTTATTATAAGTTAATTACGCAACCCATCATTATGTAATTTTGCAACCGATTATAATATAATTCCGCACACAACTAACAAATGTTTACTTTTATAGCTAAAAATGTGCAATTCTGTTAATATAAATATAAATTATCATATTTTCTTCTATTTTATCATATCAATATTTAAACTAGTTCAAGAGATAGTTATTATGATATCTAAGTACATGCAATTTCACAACCAAGTGAACTTTCTAATCACGAAACCAGAAATGTTCTTAATTTTTCAACCCAACATAGTGTATAATTACGCAAATATAATGTTCATAACTACGTAACCAAACCAGAAAAAACCAAAACCCCAAAAATATGTTTTCCTGAAATTGATCTCTACAAATAGTTGTCAAAATAATTATGAGAATGTATGAAATCAAAAAATTAGTATAACTATAATAATCATATAATCATAAAAACAAAACAACAGATTGATCGAATGAAAAAATAAATCAAAAATATCAAGATCGTAATAGAGAGGTATGATGGGTATTAAAACAAGCTAAGGTGGTTATCAATACTTAAGTTCTAAAATTATGTGGTTATCAATGTTTTCTCAAACCATTGGTTATTATATGAAATTATTTTTGTAACTAGGTTGTTCTCGATTGATTATTCATTTTATACTACTAAGATATAGAATTGACTTTTTTGGTAATACACCAGTTTGCTTTTACTTATACAATATCATACAGTACATAAAATTATTATTGGACTAATGCCGTTCAGATTCGGTCCAAATTTTCAAAAAGTATAATTTTTTTAAGAAAGTGGAAGTCAAATCCGTGATCTTATAGGTGAAGTTTAAGCCACTAAGATATGAAATTTTTGCATTATGTTATTTCATGTTTTAGTTATATAGTAAAACTCCATAATATAAATATTTTATAAAATCAATATTTTAAAATGAATTGTACTTTTATCCATCCGAGTAAAAAAAACCTTTTAAATTATACCTAAAAACAATAATATAATATTTAAAAAGTTTGAATCATACTTTTTTAATATTTTTGTAAATAAATTACTTCAAAAAAAGTATTATTTCAAAATAATTATATATATATATAATTAAAATATAATAAAAACATATAAAAAGCGTCAATATTTCAAGTTCGAAAATTTATTTTTCTATTGATAATTATGTAAGTAGTTCAGTCTGAACCAATCGGCACATGAGCTTATCCAAACTTGTAAATATTTATTTATACTAAGTCAACTATACACTTAACTACATATCTTAGTAGTTAGATAAATACGGTCCATTATTTCCAAATATCATGTAGCTATATATTTTAACACGACCTATGTATAAAGGTTCAACATCAATCAATAAAACTAACGTGTATTTTCTATTACTTATGTTTTTTATCTTTCAATTGTCTATCTCCAATGTTATTACTAACTCCAACTCAATTAACTCATTATCCACTTACCGCTTCGGCGAATCCTATCGATCCAAAAATACCGACATCAATTGACATTGTATATGGAAAACGATAAAATTTTATTCTCATTTAGATAAACAATCAGACAAACAGATGTCAAACGTTGTTCAAAACACCAACTTATCCGTCCATGAAGAGATTGTAATGGAGAGTCCACCGAACAAACCAATGAACGCATTGGTGTTTTAGGTGCATATCGTTGAAGAGAACTTGGCAATGCCCCTAACTAAGGTCGAGCGCTTAGCTCATTAGTTGAGGACTGAACAAGCAAAAGTTTTTTTCAATTACAAGAACAAATACTATTGCAAGGTCATAGACTCAGATTTTTTATCCAAATTCTCGACACATAAGATGCATAAGAATAAGATGATGGTAACTCAAGATGTTGCATGACAGATACGAAAGAGAAGCTCGAGAAAACGAGGATAATCATAGGAGAGCATGTGAGGGAAAAAAATATAATCACAAATCCAATTATAGAGATCGAAGGTGACGAAAATATCGTAATAATAAAAAAAGAAGCAATACTCCAATATCTACCTATGACATAATGGAAAAGATTATATCTGAACCGATGATGGAGAACGATAAAAAATATGACAATAAACTAAATCAAGTATGCGGTAAGAGAATCATACATGAGAACTATGTCTGGATATGTTATGTCACCACCATATTATATTCCTCTAGCAGGTTATCTTTTATACCCAGGCTATATAGCCATTGATTATTTGAGCTAGGTTATCCCATCAGGTATGCCTTGAAACTAGAAAAGAAATCCCATCTGGATATCCATAAAATCCTGCCCAAGGGAAATAACAATATGGGATACCTGGATGAACGCATGACATCCCATGATATCAACCAGTGTACATAAACTGTGATCCATACAACTCGATAAGCATACAGAAAGATAAAACTAATTATTGGAGCTCAAAGTGGAGAAGGTCACAGTTCCATATGGCTTACCCGTTCATGGATGGTCTAGATGACTACTGTAAGAATGAACAACCTCAAATAGATAAAGAGTCCCTACTAACCCTTTAAATACTATTTTGAGTCATGCCACCATACTACAATAACCATAAGATTGATTAAGACGATGGAAAATGAGATACTGAGTACCAGATATAATAATTTAATAGTAAAATGCTACAAAATAGAGCATATGATAATTAAATGTCGAGACTTTATCATGACCTAAGGGGAACAACAATGCAAGGATTTACAGTGTACCAATAGGTTGCATAAAAAGTTACAAAATAATCTGAACCGCAGTTAGAAGCCACTTCGTTGGTTAAAAAAAATTAAAGGATATGAGGGACTATATAGTCCATTGCATACAATGATGATTTAATATAAGTAACTTCTCCCTATAATGGCGTAGTAATAGTCACAATGAAATTGGTTGACATGAAGATCAAGAACATAATGATCAAAACTAGAAGCTCAAATTATATAATATATCGAGGAACATATGAAAGAATGAGAGAAACATCAGTGTTGATAAAAATTCAGAGATTCCTTACAGAGTTCAGAGGTGCAAACGCAATAGTCGTACGAGAATTAACTTTGAATGTCGCCTTAGAAAACCAAGAATTCCGCAAAAAAATTAATATTTTTTTATGGTGGTAGATGCACAATCTTCGTACAATATAATCTTTGACCGATCATAGCTAGAACTAATTCATGTTGTAGTATATACACTACACCAATCTATAAGATATCCCATAAATGGTAAAATGGTCGTAATAAGAGGAAACCAAACAAACAAGCAAGGAATATTATGCAACATCTTTGGCTCTCAAAGCATAGGAGCCATAGAATGAAGAATCATCGTGAAAGAAGTCATATTGATGGTCATAAGACACATAAAATAGTATTATTACATAATGTGGACATAAAATCCTATCTTGGTAAATAAAAATAAAAATAAGAACGAGAGAATGTGTGTGAACTTTACGAACTTAAGTAAAGCATGTCTGAATGACCCATCACAACTTCCAATAATTGAACAGTTTGTAGACACAATATCATAAACAGAATTTTATCCTTTATGGATGGTTGCGTATGATAAAGGACAATATTATCCATTATCTAAAAATAGTTGTAGTGCTTTTCTCCTCAATTCGGGCATCCCGAATTCAAACAAATGCTAAAAAAAATGTAATTATCAATGCATTGTTTCTTCAACTTGTACGTCTTCAGCTCCAGGGTAATATTATAAGAAAACCCCTCAGTTATAATATTAATTACTTATTCTCAACCTTTAATTATGAATGGATAATATTAATTGAAGGAACAAAAAATAGATTAAGAATATTGGTGAACGACGATAAAAAAAAATATCTCGTAGAAAGCGTCATACCCGAAGATAGAAGGGAGGCAAGAAAAATAAAACAAATATCCACAAGGTTTGTATGAACAACATACACATTGTACAAAAAGATTATTATCACAACACTTACTAATATGGCTAGGCATTGACGGAGGAAACCTCATAATGAAAACATTACATAAGAGCGATGAGACGTTCACTGCATTTATATAAAAAGCTTTATACAAAAGAATATTGCTTCATGGCTATTATTAGCCAACATGCATGAAAGATACTAAGTATAGAGTAAAGATATGTGATACATGCCAAAGATTCACAAATTCAATCCAAGTTCCAAATTTGCTATTGTAGACAATAACACAGGCTACATCACTTGATAGATGAGACATGAACATTGTCGTACATGATTTTTCCAGATGGATAGAAAAACAATTAGTTCAAAATATCACAGCAACATAGGTAATTTCATTTATAAAAGTGAGTATATATTACGGGTAAGAGACTCTAAGAGTTATCACTATTGATAATTAAACACATTTCTAAAATGATAGCATCGCACAATATTGCGTATAAAATTGAATTAAATAAATATTCTCTTCTTATTACTATCTTAAATACAATGGGCAAGTCAAAGTGACTAACAGAACAATAATCAAGAGAATAAAAAACATGTTAAAATGAGCAACATAAAATTGGCATGGTACCTTACAAGAGGTTTTATGGTCATATCGAACAACACCTGGAACTGGCATATAAGATGCACCATTTACCATCGTATATGTTGATGGAAGTAGTGCCAACAGAAATATGGATTTTATCCTACAGGATCACAACATACTACAAAGTAAATTATGATCAAAACTGAAGAGCAACGGTTGATCTCTTCGAAGAAAGAAATGTCAAAACATACTTTCGTTATAAAGGCACTAACGAGGAACAAATATAATTCCAAAATTTGGTTCAAAAGTTTCATAGTAAGAGACATAGTACTAAGAATAATATTTCAAAACACAAGAAAAAAAGACTTGCAAAGCTAACCTAACATGGGAAGGGTCTTTTACGGTTAAAACAAAAATAAAGTATGAAACATAAACATTGTTGGACAAAAATAGAAACCAAGTGTGGCACCCCTAAAATATTAAACATTTGAACTTTACTATAGTCTTGTGGACTAAAAAAACATGTAACTTACTATTTGTGTAAGTTTTATTTATTAAACTATGGAGATGTACTCTATCTTTGCTCGGTGGCGTGAAAATGTTTTAAGGAGGAATTCGACATTTATGAAAACAAATCAGTGCAAAATGTTGGTTCACTTGTTATTTGTATAACACAAGAAACACATAGGGATAAAATATAACACTCGAAGAGGACCAAAGTGCATAAGTTCAATTGAAAACAAAAAACAATGATCAAGCAAAATGCTTTGCCAAGCCATAAATGCTAAAGAGAAACATGGCAAAGAAAAAATATACCCTAAGATAATTTAGATAAATAACAAGTATACCAGATCAAGTAATATATGTAAACATAAAATTAAAAATGTGCCAAGATAAAATATGATTCGCTAAAATATAAAGTGCCAAAGCACAATATTCCTAAGGGAGATATATCATTCGGAAACCAATAGACAAACAAAATTCTATAAAAAAAATACTGAAACAAAAAATACTTAACTAGAAATACAAATTCCATATAGTTAAAGCTTCGGATGATTGGAAAAATCATCGGTCTTAAAATAGATAACAAAAAAGAATGATCATTTGTCATCAATCTGGACAAAGGATAATAAAAAAATGGATGAACACGAGTCAATGCATAAAAGTAATTTAGATTTCTTTAAAAAGAAGGAAAATCCCCTAATAAGGAGTCATGTACCGTGAATATACTTTGAAGGTTCTAGAAACATCCAAGCAAAAAATAAATTATTTTAAAAATAATTCTCGGGCTACTGTATCTGGCTAGTTAATAGAAATAATAGAGGATGAAAGATGTGTCATAAACAAAAATACTCGTTCATTAATAAACAGAAAAGAGTACTCGCAAAATAAATATAAGGATCTTACAAAGATATATTGCTAAAATAGCAATCATAAAAAAGAAACCAAAAAGATAATTATAAAATACAATTTATATACAAAATTCAAAAAAGAAGAATAGTTTGCGAAGTAATAGTCGTGGACACAATGTCTAAATCAACGGTGTCGATTAGTGAGACACAATATGCATCCTTATGAAAACCATTATGCTCACCATCTTCAAAATAGTTAGAAGCAATCTAATCCATACTAATCGTTTACTCAATATCTTCAAGCGCATCAAAAAGTTGATTTTCTATGTCAGTCCATATAAAAAATAATTAAAATATTATCTCGAGTTGATCCTCGTAGATATCTAATATTAATATGAAATGATCTTCCAGAACAAATTGCTACCTAAATAAAATTATAAAATATTTGTACTTAACCAAATTAACATAGCAAACCTTAAGCTATCTGACGCATAATCCAAGTGCTCTTCCGTTTCTTACAATTTTGAAGATGCGATATTTGTTTCGCATCTTGCATCCAAAATCATCTTATTAAAATATGTATGCATAACTTTTGCGGTGAAAACTTTGGTTCGTAAGGCCAACAAATATTCCTTATATTGTGATAAGTCAAAGGAATTATCTTTCAAAATAAGTTTTTTTATTCCAACTAAAGCGATAAAAACTATTCATTCTATAGACTTTCATTAAACATCATTTGTAGATCTTTTTCCTTCTCGATACAATATTTGAGAGTAGCTTTCAACCCGGGTAACTCGTCCATATGATATGAACCACCATCAAGGACTCGAAGGGTTCCCTTAGACATGATGACACAGAACCAACCGATTATAAATGAGTGATTACATAAAACAACACAATAAATTTAACGGATAAGAAAAAAATTAGGATATCTAGTTACCTCAAATCCAAGGTCCAAGTGATGTTTGGCTAACTCCAAATGAGAAATATAAATAGAAAAATGTATATGGTCAACCAAAGTACGAAACTAAATGACAAGCTCAACAATCCGATAAATAAGAAGAAAATAAGATGAAGCAAAATCTTGAAAACCCAAAAGGCGTGGAACATAAAAAAACATATCATAACTCGAAGTGACATTACCATATAATATCGATTAGAGAATAATCGTAGAAAGAGAGAAAGAAGCGCAAAGAGAAACTATAACATTACGTGCATCAATTGAAGAATCAATGACACATTATGGGGAATGTGACTATATTCCTTTATACCAACCTATTTAAAACATTTTCATTGAACGAAGTATTCATTAGTCTTGTTGCCTTAATTTTATCACTATTGTCATCTTTGGAAACCCCAACACTGGTTTCATTACCAGCTTCCGTCGAAGTTAAGATAAAAGTTTTGTTATCAACGTGAGAAACTAAATCTGAAGCAAGCCTAACTATCTGATCTTCGTGGCGTCAAGAACCCAGGAAAAGTCTGAATCATGACTCGTAGGCAAATCAGCTTAAAAACTCCAATTTCCAAAAGCATCAGATGACACAAAAATATCAAATGAGCATGTGATGTCCTTCAAACCACAATCAAAAGAGGAAGAAGAACCAAAGCCAGTAACGACGGCTAGAGGAGACAAAACGAGAGTTGCTCAAAGAGCCGAAAGAGCTAAATGAGGTGCCAAAGAAGCAAAAACACTCTAAACATTCGATGCATATTGAAAAAGTACACAATATTGTAAACAAACTTATATGTACATTGGTAGTTGAGGAATATGGTATAAAATTACATGAAGTACTTGAGATTTTAAGTCTCTTAGGAGAAAGATAATCTTTTCCTCATCATCTTAATCCACTTCAGATATAAAATCAATAACATCGAGGGCTCCGAAAAATATATTGACTGAACTGAATGATGGATTCATCAAAGTATGCTACTTCGATTGGTGGCTCGTGCCCTTTTCAGATTTAATAGCATTCTCTTCCATTGGGAAAGAAACAACAGAGAAATTTCCTTTAGCATCTTTATTAGACCAGGGTTTGACAATCATAAAGTTTTTGTGCACTATTATACAAGCACGTGAAAATAAAATTTCTCTAGCCTCGTCCATCATTTCACCACATCTACAATATATAACCTTTGATAGCATATCAGTAAAGGGGAAGTTGATGACAGACTTAGCTATATTCAAAAAATAAAACACAAGTAAAAGCGGCTTGAGTATATCAATACTTACAATTTACAATCAAAGAATGTTGACATAACTATGACTACTCTCAACTTTGATGGTCCAATTGCATGGAACATGGACAAAACTATCTTTTTAATATGTTTTAACTCTGTAAAAATCACTAACTATCTGCACGAATAGAGAAATAACAACATAAACAAAGTACTACTCTCTCAACCCAAAAACTTAATAGCAATCAAGAAGTCTTTCATAAAAAACATCCAAACAACTTTATTGACAAAATAATATATGAAAAGAAGAAGACTCAAAATTGAAGACTCGAGTAAATTGGGCAACTTGGCTCGAATGAAAAAAATCAACGATATCACTATTTATCGGCAAACGAAGCCCATGTTCCAGAGTAAGAAAAAATAAAACGATATTGTCATTGCGAGTATGAGTAGGAGTCTCTCCCTGTTTTGTAAATTGGAGGTGAGCGTCTTTAAGGATACACTAGCCTTCAAACTTCTGAAAAATATCGTTGCTGAGAATAGTATATAAGAACACATTACCAACTCAACTTTTTTCTCCTCGTTCAAGTCATCAATCATTAAGTTGGATTCACGATAAAAAAGAACGAACCAATCATCACCTGTATTTTTAGCGCTATAATAACTCATATTCATAAACTGCGAGTACAAACTAATAAAAAAAATAATTTTTATCAAATAAATTTTAAAAAATAGGCGAGCTGATAGTTCGTTATAACAAACTAACGACATAAAAAAATATAAAAAATAGCTAAGAAAAAAAAACAAGGTAGACAAGAAAAGAGAAAGGTATTTAACCTCAAATAAAAGAAAGAAAATTTAAAATATCAGTATTCTTCTAAATCAACAACTAAGAGTATGTGAAAATAAATATGACTTGCATTAAAACAACAGAAGCGTAATAATTAAAGGATCCAAACGATGGAACGCATGAAACAGAGAACACGTCACCACAATCTCTAAAGTTTTACCGCCCACTTGCATAAGTTAAATACAAAATTAAAGAAGATCTTCCAATTTGAAGCTTATAATTACTTGAAAGTAAAACAAATATTGCATTATTTTCATAATTTACTAAGTAAAACTATACATTTTTCATATTTATCAATGGCTAATATAAGCAATAAATTGTTAAGCAGATAAATACTAAAATTATTAACCTTTAGTCTTAGCAGGACTGAAAGGGCTACTTAAAAATAATAATTCCAACTGTATAATTATTTGGAAATCAAAATAGGGATGATTAATTCATTTGAGGAAAATTCATTACAAGTATAATAACTTGGAGATAAAACAAATGCTAGCAATGTATAATATATTTAACACACAATTTTTTTACTCAAAATTATGATGGCAAAAAAATAACAATAATTTACTTCGGCTGAATACATAAAAAAACAACATTTTATAGTTTGTAACTTCAGTCTTCAAGAATGACTAATTATGCTAACTAAAAAATAAAAACAAAAGAATAAACTCCTTCAAGAAATTATATTCTTTCCCTCATCCTTCGTTTAAGGCTATGAGAATACTGAAATACCTATATATATTGCTCGAGAAAATTCACATAGAAAAAACGAACATGAATAAAGTTAAAGAAAAACAAATAAAGTTGAAGAAATGATAAAAATACTTCACCAGACAATAAAACCTACAAAAAATAATAAAAGAGTCACTAAAGCATCATGAATTACAAATCGAAGTTTTCATAAATTTAAAGGCCAAGTGCCTTTCAAACAAAGCAAACAATAAATAAAATGAAGTGTGTTTTTTACAAAGACACAAGATGCTACGAATATGCAATATGTATTTCGACAAAGATAAAAAAACACTCTAGCCATTAACAAAAATGTTTTTGACAATACTAGGCTAGTCTTCCTTTCATACTCTCACCAAGATTATGAGAGCTATTAATAATGATGTAATTAGACCATTCTGAACCAATCGACCCATCCGCATATTTTAATAGTTAGAAAAATATCATCCATTACCATCAAATATCTTAAAGATATTTATTGTAACACGACCTATATATAAAGGTCCAACGTCGATCAACAAAACTAATGTATTTTTGTTATTACTTGCATTCTTAATCTTTCAATTATTTACCTCAAATACTATTTCTAACTCTAATTCAATTAACTTATAATCAATTCACCCTTTGGCCTGGCCAAGTCTATCGATCTAAAAATACCCACATAATCTATAATTTAGATTTTAATCATTATTATCTTCCAATCAATAATTATTATTATTATTATTATTATTAATAATAATATAATATAAATGGACCAAATTTTTATCGTTTGATCGGTTCACATCGCTAATCGAACCGATCCTAAAATTTGGTTCATGAACGGCTCGTTAACACTATATGGAAATCCACAAGCAGACCGTACCTACCCGATCTCTGATGGATTAATTGTTTTGGTTGTCTTTAAATTCTTAACTATACATTTTTTTTCGATTCATATTATTTGGTATCAAGTTTGAATGATTATTTTAATTTTTACTTGATTCTTAACTTATTTTTGTTGGATGCATTCATCCGCTCATATTGCGAATGTTTATTGGCTGTTGGATATATTAGACATAGTCGTATATCGATTATGTGCATTTTACTATTGCAACCTATATTTAAGTATTTTTGGATTGGTGTCCGGTTTTTTTTATTACTTATATTTTGATTCTTTTCTATATTTAAATTTAAATTCATTTATTTATATTTTTATGTCTCAATCGTAAAAATTTGTTCTGAATATTTGTTAAAATAAAGTAAATACAACGCAATAGAATATTTTTTAAAAAGATAGATGTCTGATTGACATAAATATTTTTGGTTGAATTTCTTTTGAAATACTCCATTTTGTTTAAATAAAATAATTTAAAATCCATTTAATTATAATGATAATAATATAATGTAGGGTTAACATTAGTTAATAAAGAATCAAAATTATGGTTGTGAAATGTGTCAAAAAAAGGAGGTTACCTATAAGCAGGGACAAAAAGAAATGATGGATCTCGCCAACCCATGCCCCATATATACGAAAATGGGCCCCATTTAGAAGGAAACAAATTATTATGTTCTCAAACATTTTAAATAAATATCAAATCCATCAAATCCTAAATACACAAAAGTATTATTAAAATATTTACTACTATGACATCAACAAGACGTTTATTTCACGCCAGCTTTAATACAAAAACTAAAACATACACTTGTAGAAACCATTTTATTTCTTATATTTTATATTATTATTTAATTTAATTTAACTTATAATTTCGTAGATTTTTTTTTCATTTTTAAAATTATTGATAACATATAAAGTTAAATCAATAGTTTATTATTTTTTAAATATTAAAAAATATAAAAAGTCATTTTAAAATCAATAGCTTTAATGAAAAATGTACAAAATTTTAGTAGAGAACAGATGAATTGGATTAATTTATCCTTAAATCGAACTATCTAAAATTGAAGTTAAATTATATTTTTAAAGTGATTTTAACACATATTTCAACCATGTTTTAGTATAACACATGATTTTAACAAATGATGTATTTTTTTTTCTAAGATTACAATTTTTTTTTGTTGAAATAGCTAATTTCGACCACACGGTTGAAATTAGCTAATATTAGTGAGCTCTGTTTATGTGAATATACCACATCATTTCTAATGGCATCAAACATAGAACCCTAACTTTTTTATCTGACTTGACAAATCTGCAGCTTTAGAGATACAACAAGTCAACCTCAACAATATATATTTTCACCACATTCACTCAATGTGGGAGAATGATCACTTTAGTCTTTGGCGTGGATTATTTTTTACTGAGGGTAATTTTGTCAGATGTTTGGTGGTGTTTCAAGGGTATTAAATGTTTAAGTGTTTTGTAGTGAGAGATTTAAGTTGTCTGGTTGTATTAAATGTTCATTACCCTCATTAATGAAAGTGGTTGAGTATTTATACCCTAAATTATGGGTCATATGGGCTTTCGGGTCAAACTTATGAAACCGGGTAGAATTAAAAAATCCATTAGTTTATTAAGCAGATTAGAAATTAGCTTAGTCAAAACGTGATTAGTTATATAGTACTTTTGTCCAGTTCGTATGGTTCAGTGGGTGATTATTGTCCGGATTGCCCCTGTCCGGTTTCTACAATGAGTGACGAATATTTCTGGACTCATTAGTAACCCTTTTTTTAAGTTTTGTCAAAGGCCTTTGGTAACACCTAAAAAATCTTCTTAGAAACTTGTAACATCCTCCGGACTGTTTAAGTGTTCAGCTCAGGACTTATCTGGACTGAAAACTTCTCAGAAGTTCAAAAGTTTTGCTATGGATCATGGGACACATGTCACGCTTTGATTCGCCTCACCAGCCATTTGCCTCCTAGAACGACGCTCCCACTAATCCCAAAAAGCAACCTCTTCATTTAATACCTATGACGTCAGCGCCGCCTTCAATCATTACTTTTGCCTTTTCGTTTTCTCTTAGGTATTTGGTAACTCTTTTCGTCTTACTAGTATAAATTACTTCTTTTCACTGTTTTACCATCTTCATCACTCTCTCATTTCTTCATTTCAAAGCTTTCACTTCTCTTCTCAAAATTCTTCTTGTGTAGGTTTATGTTCACGACAATAAACGCATTGGTGAAAGGTGGGTGGCTTAATCTTTCTGAGTTAGAAAAAGTACAAAGAGTTGAGTGAGAGAGACGTATTGTTGCGGGTCTTCCAGTTTCTTCAAACGATAAACCCAAAACACCGTCTTTAGAAGCTGATCGAGGCTCATCTTCTGTTAGAAGTTCCAAACCCAGGCATTTGTTTCAACCAAGTCTTTCGCCCATTGTATCAGGCTCCTCGGTTCAGGAGTCACATCCTACTGTTGAACGGGAAAAAGCCGTAAGACCCTCTCCATTTATAGCCATGGGGTCAGATGTTGAGAAATCCATAGAAAAAGTTACCCTTCGCCGAACAGGCCGCTTAGTAAAAGGTCAAGTTGTTGTTTCACAATCTAAGTCCCCAAAATCAGGGCCTCCTAAGTCTGGGGCCAAGGACAAAGCTACAGGATCAGAGGCATCTATCAGAGTCCCAAAGGATAAATCTTCCGGTCTGGAGGCTAGCCGGACACCAAACCCTTAGGAGAGAGTAATGCTCAACCGTCCGGACAACTTACAGAGCCAGCCACCAGCACTCCCCCACCAACAAAAACTGGCAAACCTTCCACAGTGATGGAAGAGGTGATGGAAGAGGTGATGGAGGACAACATAGAATAATCCCCATTTGAGACCGACGTCTCCGGACAGACAGGGGAAACTGCCATCGACAAAAAAGGAAAGGGTAAGAGAAACTGTGTTTGAAACATTCGAACCTGTCGGAGTGCCTGGAAGGCCAAGTGGGACCCTGCTTCTACAAAGTGAACGTGAAGTATTTGATGGCCATGCAGAACATCAACTATGTCTACACTCACACTACTCAGTTAGGCCGGCTCTGAACAAAGTGGGGGATCCCTGAGTCTGTCAAGGTGAGGATACCAGTCACCCGGGAGACCCCAATGGACTGTAAGGTGAGCGAGATAGTAATTTATACGGAGCTGTTTAATTGGGGGATCAGATTTCCCTTGGATCCAGAGATCGTCAGATACTTCATCTAATAAAGCTCTGTCCAAGGCAGCTGAGTCCTAATGCTTGGAACACCCTCATGGCCTGCATTATGGCCTCTAGGCTCTCCGGAATACCGCTTCCAATGAAGCAATTTGCTGTTGTGGCCATCCTTTGCAAGAACCACGCCATCCCTTTCTACCACTACAACATGGGAGATAACTTTAAGGTGGTGGATGATTTGCTTGAATCAGAAAAGAATTGGAAGACCCAATTCCTCTTCATTAGTGGGACTTGGGAAAACGGGAGGAAAATCAAGGTTGGTGTCAACCCTAGCATGCTCACTAGCAGATGGAAAAGCTCAGGTTAAAATTTCATCATGTTTGTTTTTCTTTCCTTATAAAACGGGAGGAAAATCAAGGCTGGTGTCAACCCTAGCATGCTCACTAGCATATGGAAAAGCTCAGGTTAAAATTTCATCATGTTTGTTTTTCTTTCCTTATAAAAAATCTGTTACTAAACTGCTCTTATTTTTCTTTAGGTAGTGTTGCCAAAGGAGTTCTCCGACTATTTGGAGGAGGGGCAGACAACTTGTGTCAAGCTGAATGCTTGGACTGCTGACAAATGGGGGAATCATTTCCATAATTGCTTCATCGCCGGCAATTTAGTGAGGTCCCATCTCTGAAACACAACAGGCCGGAGGGACCTTACTTGGGAGGAGCTGACCACTTTACCTCCTCCGGCTGTCATTCTCCAACGAACAGAGGAGAAGGATGGCAAGCTGGCTTTTCCTGCCAGAGAAAAAGCCTCAAGTAAGATGAAGGGCAAGAAGGGTAAGAAGAAACAAGCTGCAACTGAGGTTGCTCAAGATGGTGGTGAGATCGTCCCAACAAATCAGGAAGTGTAGGGTCAAGGGGAAATCGATGTTACTCTACTTTGAGTGGTTAGAGATGAGAGTATCAAGGAGGCAGGTGGACCTCCAAATCTTCCAAAGGCTCCAGAGAAGGATCGAAAATGGGGAGCAGATGGAGAAGATAGGGAAGCCAAGAAGAAGAAAATCTCCTCGGGGGATGCAGTTGCTCTCCGGCCTTCAGAGTCTCTTCCTCCGGCCGACCCAACAAACCCCACCTTGGCTGAGCAAATCCCAAGTGATTTACACACCGGAGAGGGAACCGGAGGGGATATCAATATCGATGGAGTAGATATCAGTGGCCTCCAAAACATTAGCCTTTACTTTAGAGACCTTGAAAAAGACGACTTTGTTGCCCCCTACCTTCCTCCAAGCTCCTCAAACATGGTTACCTTCAATGGTAAATCTATTTCTATTTTAGGGGAGAATGACATGGTGACTCACTCCTTGTTGAGCAACATTCAATCGGTGCTCAACCTGGAGAGGCAAGTGAGAAGCCAATCTACCCTCATCAACACACTCAACGCAGATAAAGAGAGCTTATCTAATGACCTGCTTAACGCCAATCAGAGTGTTGAAGCATTAAGGAAAGAGCTCGAGGAGTTGAAGAAGGGGAAAGAAGATTTGGCCACCAGGCTGGCCGCTTCGGAGGTGATTAACACAGAACTTCAAACCAAGTGTTCTGGCTTAGAGAAGGATCTCTCCACTTCGAAGAAGGAAGTAAAGGCCAAGGATAATGCCATCCAAACCCTGTCCTGTGATAAGAATTCTCTTGAAGATGTTGTGTCCAAAATCACCAAGGAGAAAGAGGATTTGATAAAGGAGCAGAAGAATAAAATTCAGGCCAAGATCGATGCGTACACCAACAAGGTGATAGACTCCCAAGAAGAGAGGTATGCCGAAGTCAAATCCGATATGGTTTTGCTTTTCCACCGAACATTCCCGAAGAGGATGCTCGACACTTTATGGCAGTACGTTGAATATGAAGATATCCCATTTCACACGATGGTGGATGGTGATAAGAAAAACTATTCTAGTGGTTATGATGATACCACCGATGAAGAAGAAGGGACCGGAGGGAAACCTAATGACGAACCCAACGATTTAAAGAAGAAACAAGATGGAGCAGGAACATCAAAGGGAGTTTAACCTTAAAATTTTAACTATTTTCTGTTTTTCTTTTATTCTTATGTCACACTAAAGTCCTTGGATGACCAAGGAATTTTTGTAATAGTGTCCGGCTTGTGTCCGGATAAGCCTTTTCTTTTTAAACTTCAAAGTCCTTAGATGGCCAAAACATTCTTATATGTTTTAATACCATTCCCCGGTGCTAACCGGGCAGTTTTATCTTGCACAATTCTTGCATTGTTTTATGTTTTCCCATTCTTGATGGCTGATGTTTAAATATCCCCTAGTTATTTTACCAGTATTTTAAAGTGAGAGTGTTTAAATTCTCCGATGACAAATGTTTAAATGGTCATCTTTCCACCAGATCAATCTGATCTGTCAATAATACATAGAAAGCTTTAAAGAAACTAGCAATCACACCACTCCGAATTTTTTAAAAAGGCATCAAATTTTATTAAAAAGCCCGGATACCTCATTAAAACCTCCCCGCGCCACCAGGTTAGGAAAGAGTATGCCCCATATTATTTACATGGACTTTAAACAAGTAAATATTTACCTAACTTTCATTCTAGATACAACCGGAGGTGTTCAATGTTCCATGGGTGATTTAAGATTCTTCCATCTTTATCTTGAAGCCTGTATGTCCCAGGCTTAAGCTTTTCAATGACCACATAGGGTCCTTTCCAATTTGGAGCTAGCTTGCCGAACTGCTTCTCTTTGGCATGTAGGAAGACTTTTCTCAAAACTTTATCCCCTGGTTTGAAATCCCTCCTTCTGACTCTGGAAGCAAACCTGCTTCTCATCAATCCCTGATAATGGGTGGCTCTAAGATGAGCCTTAACTCTTTTCTCTTCTATCAAGTCGAGTTGAGTTCTGATTGCCACTTCATTAGCCTGTTCGGAAAAATTGTGGACTCTGTATGATGGAAGAGTTGCCTCTATAGGAGAAATTGCATCCATACCATATACCAGGGCAAACGGGAACTCCTGTGTAGCAGCTCGAGGAGTAGTCCGGTAGGCCCATAGTACTTCTTGTAGATAGCTTGGCCACTTTTCAGTAACCCCTTCTAAATTATTTTTAAGACCGGACAAAATGGTTGTGTTCGCCACTTCTACATGACCATTCTCTTTTGGATGGAAATGAGAAGATAAGCAATGTTGAATGCCTCTAGAGGCACATAAATTCTCCATATCCTTGTTATCGAATTGTGGCCCATTGTCTGTGGTTATCTTCTGTGGAACTCCAAATCTGCAGCAAATATTAGATACAATAAATTTTATAACAACTTTTGAAGTAGTTCCTGCGAGGGGGGCTGCTTCTATCCACTTTGAGAAATAATCAATGGTAACAATGATAGTTCTGCACCCTCCGGACGCCATAGGTAGAGGTCCCACCAGATCCAGCCCCCGACGAGCAAAGGGTATTGGCTCAGAAATTGACTCCAAAGGGACAACTGGAATATGAATTTCATTACCATATCTTTGGCATGGATCACACTTCTTTACCAATTCCTTGGCATCTTCCATTATGGATGTCCAGTAGTATCCGACCAACAAGACTCTTCGGGTTAAAGCTCTATAACCACAATGTGCTAACCTATTCACCATCATACAGTTCGGACATCACCACTTGGGACTCTTCCATCCCCAAACAACGCAAGAGAGGTCTACTAAAAGACTTTTTGTAAAGGACGTCTCTTATGATTAAAAAACCACGAGCCCTATACTTTATTTTTCTTGCTACTGCTTTTTCCGGAGGCAAAATGTCATCTGAAATGTATTGAAGAAGAGGATACCTCCAGTCTTTAGGTTGGCCCACTTGAATATTTAAACTTTCCTCTTCTTTTCTCTGATTGAGTTGAATAGATGGGCATTCCTGCACATGAATACATGGGTAGGATTCAGAGTATGCTATGGTTGCCAAAGAGTCTGCCAATGTATTCTCTGTTCTGGGTATGTGCTCATAGTTGATTTCTTTAAAGTTAACTGCCACCTCTTTAAGAATGAATAAATATTCAATCAACTGCTCATTTTTTGCCTCGGATTGACCTTGGGCATGATGGATAAGAAGCTGAGAATCACTCATTAACCTAACTCTTTTGGCTCCACAAATTAGGGCCAACTTCATACCAGCTATAACAGCTTCATATTCGGACTCATTATTAGAAGCCCTGAAAGCAAAACATATAGCCTGGTATAGTTTGTCGCCATACGGAGAGGTTAAACATATCCCAGCACCACAACCCATGGTACTTGATCCACCATCAGTCCGGACAACCCATACTTTCTTAGTTTTTTCACATGTTGCTTGTTTAGTGTCTCTGTCCGAATGGAATTCAACTAGGAAATCAGCAACAAACTGAGCCTTGACTGCAGTTCGAGGGGCAAAATCAATATCATAGTCCCCCAACTCCACTGACCATTTGTCATTCTGCTCGAAACGTCTGCCTTTTGAAGAACATTTTTTCAAGGGAAAAGACGTTCGGACAATAATAGATTGAGACTAAAAGTAGGGCCTCATTTTCCTAGCAACAATTACTAAAGCCAGTGCTAGTTTTTCAATTTTTAAATATCTCTTTTCAGCATCCATCAGGCTTTTGTTGATGTAGTATACCGGGCGAGGATAATTATCCACCTCTCTTACTAGCACCGCACTTATGGCACATTCGGAGACTGCTAAATATATATACAGTGTTTCTCCATCAGTAGGTTTAAATAGGGTTTAAGAGGAGGATAAATGCTTTTTTATTCCATCAAAATCCTGGTCGCACTGTGGAGACCAATTGAATTCTTTGGCACCCTTTAAAGTTTGGAAAAATGGGGCACACCTATCCGAAGTCCTTGAGATAAAACGGTTTAGAGCAACTAACCTCCCTGTCAATCTTTGTACTTCTTTAATATTCTGAGGAGGCTCTATCTGCAATAAAGCATTAAGTTGGTCTGGATCAGGCTGTATCCTTTTCTCACTTATCACATACCCCAAAAACTTCCCAGACTATACTCCGAAAACGCACTTTTCTGGATTCAACTTTAATTTAACTTTTACCAAGTTGGCAAAAGTCTCTTGCAAATCTGCCAAATGTAACTCTTCTTTCACACTCTTTACCATCATGTCATCAATGTAGACATCCATATTTCTTCCAGTCTGATCAGCGAATGCTTTGTTCACCAGCATCTCATAAGTAGAACCAGCATTCTTTAACCCAAAAGGCATCACTTTGTAACAAAGAAGGCCCCTATCAGTAACAAAAGTAGTGTGTTCTTGGTCCTTCGGATCCACTTGAATTTGATTATAACCGGAGAAGGCATCCATGAAGGACAACAACTTGTTCCCAGATGTGGATTCCACCAGCTGATCGATCCGGGGACTGGATATAGGTCTTTTGGACAAGCCCTATTAAGGTCAGTAAAATCGATGCATATACGCCACTTTCCGTTTTTCTTTTTTACTAACACTGGAGTGGCTGTCCATAAAGGGTACTGAGATTCCTTTATGTACCCCATCTTAGTAAGCCGGTCAACCTTTTGAACCATGACATCAGCTTTCTCCTTAGAAAAAGCTCTTCTCTTCTGCAGAACGGGTGTTACATCTCTTCTGATGGATAGCTTGTGTGATATAACATCTGCTGGTACTCCGGTTACATCAGCATTGCACAAAGTAAAAACATGCCGATGGTCTGTTAAAAAAGACAACACTTTGCTTTTTAGTTCTGATGTCATCTTAGATCCGATCTTGACATTTATTCCTTCAGCCAGAGAGTGAGTTTTAACCTCTTCAATTGGTATTAAAACACCAGGGGTCTCTCTGGGGTCATCAATTTCACCCTCTCCCAAAGAGAGCCCCTCCAACTGTTAATCTTCACTGATTCGAATGCCCCTAAAGTTCTAGGGGCCAGTGTTGTTGCATAACATTCCCTTGTTATCTTCTGACTACTCCGGACAACTCCCACTTGTCCTTGCACATCGTATTTTAAATATTGGTGAACTGCTGAAGCCACAACATGCATCCTGGAGAGCCAAGACCTTCCCCAAATGGCATTGTAGCATGTGGGATAATCCACCATAATAAAAAGTACTCTGACCGTTTTCTTAAAAGGGCCCTTTCCCAACAAAACCTCCTCCTCAAACTCCCCGACCACGTCCACAGAGCTTCCAGTGAAACCCACAATCGACTTGTTCGAACGTTGAATTACTGCTGGATTCTTCATTTGTTTATAGGAAGTTAAAAAGAGGATATTGGCTGAGCTTCCAGTGTCTACCAAAATTCGTCTAATGTCATTGCCCCCAATGGATGCTCCTATCATCACAACATCTTCACAGGGACCAGCTATGTCCCTCAAATCATCTTCATAAAAAACAATGAAGGGAAAAGGAACTTGCAATTGATAGGAAGTCATATCTCCTTCCAATTGAGCAGCCAGGGTATGAACATGTCTCTTCCTTGAAGAAGCAGTTAGTGCAGTCATGGTGTCCCCTCCAAATATGGTAAGTGACTCAAAAAAGCTTATGAGCTCGGACACCGTCTTGGTGTGTTCTGTGATAATGCCTACCTTATTCCGGGTTGGATCAGGATCCAAATACTCTGACTCCACATCGAATCTTTCAATTATTACCATGGCCCCGTCCGGAGCCAACGTCCCTGCATTGTTTGTTGGGCTGGTCCGATGAGCATTATCAGGCCCATTCACTTCTGTGTTATGACCAATATCATGATGATATTGGCAGAAACAATTATTTCGACTTTCCCTGGGAGATTGAAGCGCAGCCGGCTTCCTAAAATGTACTTCGTCTTTTGTTTTGTCATAGATGGTTGCCACATTTTCTTTCAATTTGGCAAACCAATCCGGTTGAACCCAAGGCCTTCGCTTATTTCTGTATTGCTGGCTCTGAGCTGGTGCTGGGTGGGATTGAGCCTTGGCCCTGTTGAGACCCTGTCCAGCTTCCTTAGCCTTGTACCTGGACATATTCTGGTTTTGGTTTGGTGCAGCTGGGGCCGACCTCACTTGCCTATGCACCCTAGTCTTCTTCGTTTCATCCACATTGATTTGCTTTCCCACCTGATTCAGTAAACCGCCCCACGTCATGGCCTTCTCCCTGGTTACCGAATCGACTAAATTTCCAGGTTTCAAACCCTGCCTTAGAGAATCTATTCCTACTTGTTCAAAGCAATCAGTTAATCCATTCTTGGTGTTCAAAAAGCGACTTATATATTCTTTCAATGATTCATTTGGTTATTGGGCACAATGGATAATAGTTTCTCCATTGCCCTTTGCCTCCTTACTTCCAACGAACTGCCTCCGGAAGGCCACCCAAAAGGTATCAAAACTTCTGATGCAGCCCTGAGGCAAGCTATTATACCACTTCAGAGCACTCCCCGTAAAAGATTGACAGAATGCTCTACAAAGCAACTTATCATCATCGTCAAAAATCATCATAAAGTTTTTAAACTGCTCCAGATGATTATCTGGATCTTTACTCCCATCGTATTTTTCCATCTTAGTACTGTCAAACCTCTTTGGAAGGTTTCCTTACAGTATCTTGGAATACAATGGAGATTATCTCCAATTCCGGCCACGACTAAACACAATATCTTCATTGGGAGTTGCAAAGATACCTGGTTCGTCATGAAAAGCAAAATGGTCCATCAATAGCCGGTTTATATGTCTCCGGCCATGGCTGTGGCTATGAGATGACCCTTTACCTAGATACCTTTTCAACCTTCCATGCCTATCCCTCTTTCTTGAATATTTTTTGACCAACTTTTGCTTCTTCTTAGACATGTCTTCATCACTGCTGGATGACAAGGACTCTTCAACTCCATCTTCATTCAAGGAGCTACTAGAGGATTCTGAATCTGAGTCTGAGATCTCCACTGGTTTAGACCGGTGAGACTTCTTTGAGATAGCATGATTCTTTTTAGTACTTACATGGGTCTTTGTTGATGGGTCATGCTCTCTTGGATTGACAGTGTGGTGAATGGCTGACACTTTTGATTTTTTTTCAAGACCATCTCTACCCTTTTAGCAGCCCTCAAGGCTTCTATCTCAGCTTTCAACCTATCTCGCTCTTCCATCGTATATTCATCTCCCACCACTTCTGCCAAAGTTGGTGGCACTGCCTGCTCGTCCGGATTCATCTGAACTGGTTTTTCTTGCTGGTTTTAAATGCTAGATTCAGGCACCTTCTTCTCCCACTGTGGTCGCCAATTTAGTGTGGATTATTTTTTACTGAGGGTAATTTTGTCAGATGTTTGGTGGTGTTTCAAGGGTATTAAATGTTTAAGTGTTTTGTAGTGAGAGATTTAAGCTGTCTGGTTGTATTAAATGTTCATTACCCTCATTAATGAAATTGGTTGGGTATTTATACCCTTAATTATAGGTCATATGGGCTTTTGGGTCAAACTTATGAAACCGGGTCGAATTAAAAAAACCCATTAGTTTATTAAGCAGATTAGAAATTAGCTTAGTCAAAAAGTGATTAGTTATTTAGTACTTTTGTCCTGTTCGGATGGTTCAGTGGGTGATTATTGTCCGGATTGCCTCTGTCCGGTTTCTACAGTGAGTGACGAATATTTCCGGCATCAGTCTTTACATCATTCTGCATCTTCTCGGCATTGCTGGCACTACACTTTATTACCTGAATCATTTACAACAAAGGTATGTCCACATATAGCTTCAATAGAGCGACCACCTACTTCTATGGACTTAGGATCAGACTTATTAATTTTCCTTTTGGCTTTAACATCCATTTGCCTCTATACCCAGACTTGAAGGAGCCAACATTCAGTTACAACCGAACCCCCATTATTTGTTCATCCTTTAAAATGGATTATGATGGTTACTCTCATATTCCCAAACGCAATAAAAAACAGTTTCGAGCTTAAAAAATGATCCCCAAGATTCGGCTTAATGTCATAAAATCCTAACAACATGTAACCTATTAGTTGTACTTTTTTTACTTTCAGAAAAATAGAGTATTTTTTCCTCAATGATGGGTTTGGTCAGTGAATGGTTTTTATTGAGGCATGAACATAGTAAGCACAGACCAATCTAGAGATGTGTCTAATTTTTTATTCAACTATATAAGTTTAAAAAAATCAACAATATCCAAATAATATTCGATCCAAACCATGGGTGGAAAGTTGGTATGAGTTAGTCTTACCCATCTCAAACTGATCCAACACGCACGAGCTTTGTCTGGGCCAAACATAAAATTGCCAGGGTACGAATACTAAAATTATGACTCATAAACGGGTCAAATAGGGTCCAGTTTTTTCATAAATTAAATTATCCCACCGACCTGTCCTTAAACTAATTATATATATATATATATATATAATGGAATATAATATATAAGGTATCCACTGGTCGAGCAAGACTAACCTATAGACACGAACATGTTTAGCTAATGTTTGAAAATATTAAGCCCAGATCGGGCCGAGCTTGAGCTTAAGTAAAAAAAAGAGTCTGAACCCGACCCATTGTCCTCCATAATCCAAACCTAACTGGATTATATATAACGAAAGTTAGCTACCTCAGCGAATCAATGGCCGAAGTTAGTGAGCATGAGTAGAGATGTTGCATGAGGCAATCAAAGCTTCAATGTTTTACCCTTTCAAGCACAAAGTTAACAGAATAGAACGCAAATTAAATCAAACACACACCAATAGATTTAATGGGGTTTAGATCGTTAATTAATACTACATCTGCAATCAATAAGTACAATATAATAGGTGATTACAAAGAGACTCTTTAAACGCTAGTCACTCCCTACAAAATGAATAAATGTTTCATACCGCACTGCCACGTACAATTATCACATAGTAGCCCATTTCTTGGCGCAGGCTGTCGGTTAGACCATGTGTGTCATTCTTGTCTCCTTTTCAAATTTATGTTGTAGATTAAAAATTGTTGATCAAACATAGATCTTATATCCATTCAAAATTTTCTCATATAAGTAATAATGTTCATTCCAAGAATATAAAAGAATATTCCATAAGCTTCGGTCACCAGTTACTGCATATTCGGCCCAACATGAGTCACGTGTACCTTTGAATAAACAGTAACTCAAAAAATACACTTGTCTCTGGCTATGTTCAACTCTTAGGTTCCAGTAGACTTCTTATACACCTAAGTCCAACTTAGCATCCAACCACATAA
Organism: Limnanthes douglasii subsp. nivea; assembly: GCA_036936605.1. Lineage (NCBI taxonomy): Eukaryota > Viridiplantae > Streptophyta > Magnoliopsida > Brassicales > Limnanthaceae > Limnanthes > Limnanthes douglasii. The sequence goes on along the minus strand of JAUPFV010000005.1, from coordinate 162,593,311 downwards.
AAAGTCATCAGCTCAAGCTCTTTAAGTCTCGAATTACTCACACCATTAGCCCTTAAGGTTCAGGTAAATTGCATAAATTATATTTCTCTAGCTCCAACACTTAGTTCCAGCCTTTGGCACCTAGTTCTAGCTTCATCACTTGGTTCCAACTTAGACCCTTAGTTATAGTGTTCCGTACTTAGTCTCAACTTCCACATAAAACTCATGTTCTAAGTTACAACCTTCGACACTAAGTTACATCTCCATCACCAAATTACAACCTTCAATACCAAGTTACAACCTTCGACACCAAGTTAAGCGTCCGATAGTGATCTTGTCAGAGTCACTTTGATCATATATTCAATAGTAAGTTGAATTTATCAAAAACAACCCCAACATATCTTAAGACCCTTATAAGTCTGGCCAAAGCTAAATTATGGTGCAGTTTAACATAAAAATAGTCGACGTCATTCGAACAAATACAGAAATAGATTTCGCCACCTTAGCAAAGTAAAAAAAATAAATGTTCTAAAAATTCTTATTCTTTTATCGAGTCTTTCGCAATTACTAAAAAAATGAGTGAGTTTAAAATTTGATGTGAGGTGTGAATTTTCATAAGTGGTTTCAAATTATTTTATATAAATTATTTATATAAAATATAAGCTACTATATTAAATAATACCCTTTGTTAACTAAATATCAAATAGTTTATAAAAAATTAATTAAATTTGATACATAAAAAAACACATACTGAACACAGTTTTCATTAAAAAGAGAACTACTAAACTGATACAATGTTAAATCTACAAAATTCGTAACAAAAACACATTTAACATCCGAAAGAAGATTCAATAATTTAATATAATTTGATACCACTTTACCTAACATTAATATTTATTTTGTAAAATTTGTATATTTTAGATAATATAAAATGATTTTGAAAGAAAGTTTGTAGCTAAAAAAATAGTTTCATAACCTAGAAACAAATTCAGACGCCAAATATTTATTTATTTATTTAATATTTAGTTATTAAAATATATTGATGAATTACTTAAATTAAATAATAAAATCTATTATAAATCTAAACTTATAAAAATTTAAATTCTATTTTATTAAGAGTTATGCTTCCACCCATTTTCAAATAATCTAAAATAATCAGTAAAAAAAATTATATTTTTTAATGATCAACATTTATCGAATGAGATTGTTTTTGTTATTATTTTTGTTGATATTTGTATTGAGTTGAAAAATCATTGACATGTGTCATATTATTTAAATTTATTCTTCTCTCTTTTATTATTATTGGTTAATAATAACATAAATGAGGATTTTTTCGTGCAATGTCTTGTAGTTGGAGTGAACACTTCATTCTTATAATGTAGCTCTTTCATAACCAAAAATATTTCATCGAGGCATAAACACCAAAGTCGTGGCTTCGTTAGCCTTTTTTTTATAATGTGTCTAAAGTTTAGATGCATCTAATTGAATTTCATCTTTATTTTTCTTACTTCTTCTTAAATTTATATGTGGTATGCCTTCAACAATATATTTTTTATTGGAGTTCTCAAATCTTGTTTTTTTTTCTCTTTTTATTACCATTACTTATGTATATGTGAATATTGATAAAAATTGGTCATTCTTCCGGATACACATGGCTTTTGAACCCCATACTTCTATTAATCATTTGGCCATTCTTCCAGATACATATGGATTTTGTAGCACAGTTCTTAAAACGAAATAAGCTATAACTATTAAAGTACGTTGTTGGAATTATCACCTCATTTTTCTAGTTGGAATTACTAGCTCCAAAACGAGGCTTTCTAATTGTAAGTATCTAGTTTCAGTTAAAAATAAAGATTTACTTACATAGGATACCGTTCTAGAGTATCTTATTTTCTCCCCGATTGACATTGTGCTCACAGCATAGTCTGAGACTATAAGTTATAGATATAAAAAACACATAATTGAGGTTTTGTTAATACTTCCAGAGAAACCAAAAACTTCTTTATGTTATTAAATGTTTCATCACATGATGGAGTTCACTCGAACTTTACTGCTCATATTAGCAGCAACTTATTAAGTGTTCACAATCTTCAAGTCTAATTTTGAACTTCTTTTACATTCTTTTATGATTTTATTGCTGCTAAATTTACAAGATGTATAAGATCTGCTTCGATTCCTCTTTCTTTTACCATGTAGCCCAAATATTTACCAGAATTTACACCAAAAATGCATGTCTCTGCATTCAACTTGAGATTAACTCTTCTGAGATTTACGAAGGTCTCTGTCAAATCCATTAGGTGGTCCTTCTTATAAAGGTTTATAACTAACATGTCATAAATATAATATTGTCTATTTCAACTCAATTGAGTTACAAATATTTTATTCTCTTATATTTGATACGTTTCCCTAACGTCATTAAATCCAAAGAACATTACTTTATAAATATGTAGTGTTCTTAGTGTGATGAAGGTTGTACATTCTTAGCCTTTTTTACGTATTTTTATTTGGTTATATCCTACAAACGTATTCATAAAGATAACATTTTATTTCTAAATATTACATCTACCAACTAGTCAACCATAAGAAGTGGTAAGAGGTTCTTCAGACCTATTTTATTGAGGTTTTTGAAGTCTACACATATCATCCATTTTTTGTTCTTTTATTTTATCATGAAATTATTTATTTTCCATATTGGGTAATGTGCCTCTCTTATATGTCCGACAACAGTCAGTATGCATACTTCTCTTCACCTATATTTTTTGTTAGAAATATGATCTATTTTTTATAAGATAGGCCGAAAGCTTGTTATTGATAAATAATTGGTGGTAAATGACCTATGTTAGGAATCCAGATACATCATGTGTATTTTATAGAAACATACCTAAATTAATTTTAAAAAAAATTAATGCATTAGATAGGTTGGGATATCTCAGCCGATATTCAATGTATTTTTATTAATTTCACTTGTGTATCTTCTACATCTTCCTCGAGTTACATCAAGCGATGACCTTCTCATAGGTCATTAATTATTTCTAAAATAACCTCTTATTCTTATAATTGCTATGCATTAAGTGTTATAGATACTGCATAGCATTCCCTATAAGTTTTTTTATTTTTATTTCATGAAAACTATATTGTCGTTGATTGTGTACTTTAAATACGAATAAACAATATATACTATAATGTGCATTTGATCCAGAAAAGTTAATCATAATATGATGTTGTATGAGGAAGGTTCATATACCATCATAAATAAACAATGTAAATTTTTATGTAGTATTAGATGTCGAGGACAACATCAGAAGTTAAATACCCTAATACAGTAATGTTTGCTCTGGTAAAACATACAAGGATTCATTTGTTAGTGTTAGCACTGGTCCTCCTCTCATATATACGTAAGTACCTTTATATAATATATTTTTAGCTTCCGGTGTCTATCATCACCCTAATTATTTATAATTCATTTAGCTCTACCATTATTAGCACGGTATCACTGTGCGGAGATGCCATTCCTCTTAAGTTGTCATTCATGAATGAAAATATGAGATATAGATTTTAGTATATGTGTGGGGATATTTCTTCTTGATATTACACCTCTATTTCATTTGCATATCTCATACTTGACTTTTTGGAAACTCTAGAGTATGGTTCTCCTACGATAATCATACTTATTGATTGTCTGTTGGGATCCAGCTCTATATATATATATATTCATCCTTTATGATGATGTTGGTATTATAGTTCTTTATTATTTGATGTTAATTTCTCGTAAACATTGTATAGGTTCATTTTTTGATAGCCTCGTTGAGTTTTCCTTCATCTACTAAACTCTGGACTTGATCACACAAAACTTAACAATCTCTAATAAAATGACCAATATCACTGTGGAACTTATGATATTTATTCTTATATTTATGCTATCGTGTTCCATGAAACTTCTTCGATCAATTGTATTTGACAACATCTTTTGTCTTTTCATAGTTTACTATTAAAATATATGTTAGCTTTGTAAATATCCTATTGAATAATATCCAGTCTTCGTAGTAATGTTGTTGTCGTAACCGTTTTTAAAATTTCCTTTGTAACATTGAGCTTAATTATTTCATGCCCTAACTGAAGTTGTTACACCGTTATTCATGGGTATTGTTTTTTTTTATTAATTTGAGCTATTATGTCCTTTCTGTTAGCCGAATGACATCTTTCTAGAGTTACTGTATCTTTTTTTTTGCTTTGAAAACTTCATCTACATTAATAAAACACCTTACATAATCCAGTAAGTCCGTAAAATTTATGAATTTGTCTTCACTATGTGGTTGGAGAGAGAACCTTCCAAAACTCTATGTCTAAATGCAGTTACGACCACCAAGTCGTGGCAATCTTGTAATTCGATTTTGGTCTCTAAAAACAGTTGGGTGTATTCTTTGAGACTTTTATTAGGCCTTTGTTTTTAGTGAATTATGTAGTATTTATCTCATTTTATCAATTTTAAACCTATAAAATATTCTTAGAAGTTGTATGTAACATCTTGTAACTCTTGATGCATCCTTTTGAGAGACTCTAAAACCATTGCATGATGATTCCTTTGAGCTTCATTGAGAACATCATGCACTTTATTTCATCATCAACTATAGACTCCAACACCTCATCATTGAATTATTGGATATGATGCTCCGGTCTTTTTTTTCCATAATACTTATCTTTTTCTTATGATTATTGAAAAACGATGACAAAAGTTTGTACATGATTTTAAGGGCTAGTCCGGACTCTTCATCATTAATATTTTCCTCTTCCACATATAAATTATTGCTCATGAAAAGGTATACTTGTTAGTATCCAGCTCAATGTTATTTTTTGACATATAAATTTGTATTGTTCTTTAATTACAGGTGATTGAGAACCTTGAAAGTATTTGTTATATTGTGCTTAGTACTGCATTTGGAAGCTCAGCTAGCATGGGTTGTATCTTACCGGAGCTTATTTAAAACCTGGATTCTAATTTAGATAAAGAGGTGTACTATTTTGGAAACATGTTTGTGCTTCAAAGTTGTTTTACGGAATCCACGACTAAGAAGTCAAGACTTTTTGTCGGCTATGATAAGGATGACAAAGTTGGTATGAGCCAAACAAGCTTATCTGACCAACAATATAAAATATGTCGAGTACAAATATTAAAATTATATTTTGTAAGCGAGTCATATCGGGTCTGAGTTTTCCATAAAAAAAATGTGTTCCGCCTGACCTAGCATAAAACTCACAAAGTATATATAAAAGTAACAATCATAATATATATATATATATATATATATATATATATATATATATATATATTATAAATTTATATGTGCGGGTCAGGCCTGATTAACCCGCTTACACGAACAAATCGGCTCGGGTTTAAAAATACTAGGCCCAGAGTGGATCGGTTCGGGCTTAAGTAATAAAAAACAAGCCTGAGCGGGCCGACCCAAAGTCGATCAGAATCCTAACCGAGCCTGGCCTATTGTCATCCATAGACTAGGAAGAATCCACAATTTGGCCTTCATGGCTTGCTGGAATCTCGTCTGTGGCCCAAAAATAATAAGAGAACCATTGCTATTGAGTTAGAGGTTATAGAAATCCCGGTTGGAGCAACGAAAATCCCGACTATATTTTATGTTGAGAGGAGCTTGTGGGTAGACTGCTGAAGCATCATTATGTGTTGGTGTTGATGTTCCAATTTCTATATATGGGAATTTATTACTATTTTGAGCATTTAATTTGAGGTTGTCGAGGCTTCCTAGCTTTCTCCTCTTTTTGGTCATGTCTCGCAGTCAATGTTCGATGTCTTCTTCTGTTTCGACGATGTTATCGTCGCTTCCCGTTCTGGTTGGAGGATCTTTAGTCTTAATTTTTTTTATGTCTTATCCAATCAGGTACGTTGAAATGCAAGATCCTCGCGTGAGTGATGTTTAACAAATAGTCTTTCAGCGTTCTAGGACATGCACAATCTCTTTCATCTTTATCCACACGATGAATGACAAATTAACTTTAGGAATCTGCACGACCAACTGTTCATGCAACATTAAAAAACCGTTAACTTGTTCTTCTCGAGTTGTTGAACCAGTCGCTCAAAGTCAGTTGTTTGGACTGCATGGACCGCCAAGGCCGAAGTTTGTTCTTTGAGAATTTCTACTTCTAATTCTTCATACACTGACGAATTATATTATTTTTCAAAATTTGACATTAGCTTATTTTAAAATTTCTTCTTTGTTTTTGATTATTTGGTAGATTTGTTCATACAACACTAATTGATGATGCAAACTACGAGGAGGATGATCGATTTTAAATAGTTTAAGAAGAATATTTACTGAAAATAATAATAATAAACATATGTTTTATTAATGATTGTTAGATCATTATTCATAAAGTTTACAAACAGATAATCATATCTCCGACATACTAAGAAGATGACATATATATCCTTTGTAATATCGCGTTCCTTAATAATCATTTTTAAAAAAATTATTATAAAAATCTAATTATCATTTTTAAAAAAATTATTATAAAAATCTAATTATCATTTTAGTATTTTAAAAATATATTTATAGAGATTCACCATTTAATTATTTATTTAAGTTTTGTTCACAACATATAATATCAAATAAAAATGTTATTTAGAAAAAAAAAAAACCTTTTACACCTTCGAATATCATAATTACATTTCTTATTCCTAAATATTTTACTAAATTTGATATATTTTACTACTCCTAATTCTTTTAGAACTTGTTACATAGGGAGTATATAACTTGCTGATACAAATATTAAACATCGAAATTAAAATATTGAAGTTTTCGGATCCTTGTTATGTATATTTTTACTTTTAACCTTCCCCATGTGAAACTACTACCCTTGTCTTTCATATTCCCAATTACTACTGCCACAGTGGGCTACAAATTGAACAAATGACCAAACACTAAAACCAAAACATTGGGATGCTTTTCGATATTCTTGCTCAAACCTAGTAATCTGGTTGTTAGAGAAACATATACACGGAGATCAAAGAAGCTAATGAAAATTATACTAATATAAATTCAAAAAGAAGAAGAAGCAATTAGTACTGAAAAAAAGAAAGAATTGCTTTAGTAGTAAAAAATATTACTACTAGTAATAGTAATAGCAAAAAGAACAGAGAAAGGTGGTACGCTTTTTTCAATTGTTTTCTAGTTGTAAATAAAGTCAAATAAGCCCTATTCCATCAAATTGTAATGATAATTTTCACTTGCCGGTACAGAGCAAAAGATTTGCACCCAAGATTCATCATAATTAAAGTTTCACTTCATAATATATATTTTTATTTCTTTTTGGGCGAAGAAAATGAAAAAGAAAATGAAAAATAATGTAGGAAGAAACCCTAGGTAGCTAAAAAGCGATAGACCTTTCTTTCTTTCTTCTCGCTTTTTGAGGCCCAATGGAGTATAATGATAGTTAAAACTTTCGCTTAACAACTGAGATTTTGTTCTATTATTGTCTACTCACTCTTGAGGCTATTTTACAGCCATGGAATTTATATATAGTGCATGTAGTTTTTCATGCTACTCCTAAAGAATAAAGTTAGGGTTTGTAATATACTCCTTCAGACAATCTAAATCCACTCAAGCAGTAGAAGTATGGATCATGGAGGTCACTGTTATCTATAGTACTGTGGCATTTATAGTACTTCCATATATACAAAATTGTCACATTGGTTTTGTAAAATTCATTTTTTTCTTTTTTATTAATAAAAAATTCTACAAATTTACATACATAATTTTAAATTTTATAAATAATTTATATACAATAGATTAACTTGTAAGAATATTTGACGTGCGTTGTCCTATCTCTACAAATTCATACAATAACGCTATCTCAAATTAGTCAAGAAGTCCGTTTCATCCAGTAACGCTATCTCAAATTAGTCAAGAAGCGGGTCAAATTTATTGATTTCTGTGTATTTTATTCTTTGGGTACTTTAATTATAAAATCTATCAAAATCTCATCTTGAAATCCAATGAACTTTCTAAAATCGTAAGAAAAAGTCTTGGGATCGAAGAACAATCACAAAGATTTCATGCACGCAATAATCCAAATACAAAATAAAGAAGACTGTAAAGTAATTTTTTTTCATGAATCAGATAAGTCTCATCTTTTATCCTATTCTAAATACACAATTGTGGTTAAATTTTTGTTCTCAAAACCTACTTTAGGTCATTTTTAAAATTTCTACATACCTTCATTTTTTTGGCATTATCAGTGTCTCACAATGAGATTATATACATTTTTTAATTGAACTGGACCTAATTGATGATGTCTTAAATATCTGGAAAAGGAACGTTTGGTCAGTTAACCAACATTCATTGCGTCTATTAAAATGGTATCCAGGATTCAATCCAAAGATTGAATCCCTCATAACCCCAATTTGTGTATCGTACTATAACCTTCCTGAATATATGTACAATTATGACACAATAGTACATGTATCCTCCTGAATTGGCAGACCCTTTTCTGTCCAGGTCTCTGAACAAAACAAGGTCGGATTCGATAATTGTATGGCATGGTTGAAGCTTGATGTCTCTAGACCATTTCCAAATAAAATATGGATTCAATTTGGTACAGATGATGGGTTCTGGCAACATACTAATTATGGTGACAAACCCTCATATTGTACCAACTGCAAACATTTAGGTCACCATTTAAATGATTGTGAAAAATATTATTACAGATTCTGATCAATCTAATAATCAAGTTAAAGCTAAAAATGATAATGTAAACCCATCAAAAAATACAACTTGGTCCAAAACAGAACTCTAATTTAAATTCAACCATTTTCCAATCTCTTGATACATTTGAAACTTCAAACAAAGTTGACATTCTTAACCTGGAAAACCCAAAAAAGACAATCCAAACATTGTTAGTAATGCTAACAAATCTGAACTTCTTGAAAATTCAATAAATGATTATTTAAACCAAGTTAAATATTTTAACCTGAAAAACCATGCTAAAGAGAATTTGGACCTTCTTAGTAATGCTAACAACTCTAATTCTCTTGAAAATCTTAATGTATTAAAATGAAAAAACGATAACACTGGTACATCCATCAATAATTGAGAAATTATAAAAGTCCTTCACATCTTAGAGATTGGCAACATGTTCAATTCTCTAAATGAATATGAAAACCTTGACTCTGATTGAGATTCCATGGACCCTATCTTGAAAGATAAAAAAAATCCGTCACCTATAGGCAGTAAATCAAATGAACCATATTTAAACTTAATATCTAAAAACCCTTCATCATTAGCTGCTGAACCTATCTCTCAATTAATTCTTAAATAGAAGAAAAAACAAAAAAGAAAGCCTCAACCAAAAATACATCTAAAATAAAGTTGACACATTCCAAAAAGGTTTCAACTAGACTTTCAACCTCAACATAAAAAATGACTCTGAAAGTTCTCAACTTGAATGCTGGAGGGATAGGCAACATAAGAACTATAAAAGGTTAAAGAATGTAATCAAGAATGAAAGAATTGACTTCATAGCTCTTTAAGAGCCTATAATAAATTCTGACACGCTTCATCAAACTATTAAGACCTTAAAATTACCTCTAGTTGTGCTAACAAAAACAACAAAATTTGGGTAATATGGAAGTAAGACTTCTAAATTACCACTTTAATTTAAAATGCACAAATTTTACATATCTTCATTAATCATACCACGGTTAATAGATAGTTTTTATTACCAGTGATTTATGTTAAATGCCTTAGAACTTTAAGACACTACCTTTGGAATAAGTTAAGAGAGGTGTCTAAGACTAATCAAGAATGATCAGTCTTAGGTGACTTCAATATCATTTCGTCAAATGATGGGTAACTATCTGCTTATCTATGTGCCAGAATAATATAGATGAATTCAATGATACCATCATGGGCTGCCAGTTCAAAGATGCTGGATTTTCGGGTTCAAAATATACTTGGACCAACAACAGAGTTTGGAAAAGATTAGATAGGTCCCTATATAATGCTCAGTGAAAAAGATTACTTTAATGTCACAATGGTGAAACATCTGGCTTGAACTAGCTCATATCATTCACCATTGTGTTTAACCATTTCAAAAAACTCAATCAAACCCAAATCTAGTTTCAAATTCCTTGATATGTGGATTCTCCATCTAGAGTGTTTACAAATTGTGGATAAGAATTTGTCTGGAAATATCACTGGAAATCATTTACAATTTTTTTGGTCCAAACTCAAAAGGTTAAAACACATACTAATACAGTCGAATTAGAATACATTTGGTAATATCTTTGATAGTCTTGCAAACTCTAAAGAGGAAGTAAGATTCCTTGAAATCTGCTTTAAAATCTCAAAATCTAATGAAGATAGAATAAAGCTTTCTATGTCCAAAGCTCAACATATAAATCTTCTAACCAAAAAGCACGATTTTTGGGAAAATAAAACTTCCATATATTGGATTAAAAATAGAGACAGAAACACCTCATTCTTTTACAATTTCGTTAAAAAACAAGAAGCAAAAACAAGATTCATGGTATTTCGCATAATAGTACATGGACTAAAAACCAAGACACTTTGGGCAATCTTGCTGTTGATAATTTTAAACATATTTTAAACTCTTCATCTATCCAAGAAAACATGTCTGATTTTCAAAACATCATTCCAAACTTAATCACTAACCAATATAAATCCTTCATTACTACCCCTCAAACTGTATATAAAGTCCTCAAAATCATTCAATATCTCAGCCCTAATAGTGTGGCTGAAGTTGACGCCTTTAACATTGAATTATATATAGCTTGTTGGGATATAATCAAAGATTACCTTAGTAAAGCTATAATTAAATTATTCAATGACATCCAGGCTCTCAAATAGATATATGCAACCTATATTTGCTTGATCCCCAAGAAAGAATCACTTAAAACTGGGAGTGCTTTTAGGTCTATAAGCCTATACAATGTTTTAAACAAAATTATTTTAAAACTGCAATAACATATTAACCTCAATTCTTCCTAAAATCATCTATGATGATTATAGAGGTTTTGTCAACAATAGGAACATTAATGAACATATATTAATATCCCATGAACTAATCCGTGAGCTGGACAAAACTTTTGGCATATATTGGTAGTCTTTTCAAATTGATCTATCACGAAATGGAAGAAATGAATGGTCTTTTGGCCCACAACATTGAAAGAACTCAAGAACTTGTTCACATAAAAACATCAAAGTGACATATCGATAAAATTATAACCGGAAATAGAAAAAATCAATAATTAGGAATCAAGGCTCGGACAAATACAACTGGTGTGGAAGAATATGAAAAGATCATGATTCAAAAGAAAATGGAATCTGCTATTAAAAATATAGTTGGAAAAAAAAACATTCACTATCATGAACATTAAGAAGATGCTCCAGCCTTATGAAACTAAAGGTGGACGTCATTAAGGATTTCCCAATCATTTGTCACAAAGATATACCTAAATACTGCCAGAAGTGTTTTCATCTTTGTCATAATTCTGAATCTTACAAGAAGAATACTCAAAATGTTCAGCAAAATGTATATATGAACAAGACTACTAATTATGACAATTATGATGACTTTCATGAAAACAAGATCTCCAAAATCAAAGACAATAATCATCATAAAGTTAAATATGTAGTGATTATTCATGATAAAAATACAGACTCAAAAAAGTTTAACAAACAAAGCAAAGAGAATCAATCTACTGAAGAAGTTCTTACATTGAGCATTTCAGCTATTAAGCCAAAGTCCCTTGATGCACCAAACATTCAGCGAAATCCCCAGTTTCACGATCCTAAGTCCCATGACGCTGAGGAAATCATAAAACCAATACAAACCATGGATTATGGATATAATTAATTTACCTCTCAAGACTATGAAAACTTGATATTAATGTTACCCGAGACAAGATAATATTAAAAGTTAACCATCTTCCTCAATCTTGAAAAATAAAAGAAATTGACAAAGGCTTTCAAGAACTTCTCAACGGGAAACTTAAAGATACAAAACGAAAGACAAAACCTAATAATCTTATTATTAAATCCTTGAAATTTTCAGGCACTAACAAATCTACCAATTCTTTATCTAAAGATCATCAAAATGCTTGTCTGGAATATTTGAGGTATTAGGAATAAATCTTCTCTCAGAAGGCTTAAGTCCATCATTCTTAAAGAAAATCTCAAGATGGTTTCCATTCAAGAGCCTCTCATCAATTCAAGTAAATTAGAAAGTAAATGTTATTGCTAATTCTACAAATAAGAATTGGTTTTTCTAGAGTGAAGATTTTGTTATTAATATCTTACTTGACCATCCTCAATGCTTACATATTGATATCTCTCACGCTGGTTTAGATAAGAAAACATCTTACAAACAAATTTTTATGCTAAGTGTCAAAGATTTAACAGGATAGAGCTTTGGAATACTCTAAGGAATGCCTCTAACCCCACTAAGGAATGAATGATCTTGGGTGATTTCAATGTTGTAACATCTACCGTGGAACAGATTGGATGTTCAACATTTTGCCACAATAGCTCTGATGAATCTTATGATGTTATAAAAGACTGAAAATTTGAAGATTCCAGTTATGTTGGCTATAAATTCACTTGGTCCAACAACTTCAAACGGAAGTGTTTGGACAGAGTTCTCTTCAACCTCGCTTGGTACGGTTTTTTTAATGTTACCAAAGTTACTCACATAGCCAGAACCTATTCAGACCATGCTCATTCGTGTGTTACTATAACTAAAGACAATCCTAACTCTAAGAAAATCTTTAAATTCATAAACATGTAGACAATGGATAATGAATTCTTAAATTTTATAGAAAACAAGCGGAAGAAAAGTATTGAAGGTTATCATCTCTATAATTTATAAAACAACCTCAGAAGATTAAAGGGATGCCTTAAGGTATGGAATGAATATTATTTTGGAAATATCTTTGATAAAGTGTAGGTAACAGAAGAAGTAGTCAATAAATACGAGATGCACCAGGAATTTAACACCTTGGCCACTAAAATGAAGCTTACTAAAGCTAATGCCATATACCTTTAAACCTTAAGGATGAAAGAGTCCTATTGGAAGTAAAATGCTATTAAAATTGGATAAAGTAAAATGACACAAACACTAAAACTTATCATGCCTATGTATCTAAGAATAGAATAAAGAAATCTTATAAACAATATTAAAGTGGGAGAAGACTGGATTTTCGACAACAATTTGATTGGCCAAACCGCTGAAGTTTACTCAAAGAGATTTTGACCAATCATTTTTATTCATGTATGGAGGATAAAAATAACATAATGCAAGACACTATACTCAGTGACATTCCTAAGTTGATAACTAAGGATGATAATGACTTACTCTTATTGCCTCCCTTTAAAGAAGAGATCTACAATATCATTATCAATCTCAATCCTTCAAGTGCAGCTGGTATGGATGACTTTAATAGTTGTTCTTTCAAGACTTGGTGGAACATCATCAAGAGTGACCTCTGTCTTGTCATGTCCTCCTTCACGCTTTGTCATAATATCCCTCAAGAAATTATGGCCACATGTTTCTATCTAATATCCATGACCATCAACCCTAAAAATTGGAAAGCTTTTAGACCCATTAGCTTGTGCACATTACTTAACATTATTATTTTTTAGATCATTAACAATAGGCTTACTAATCTTCTTCCCAAAATAATTTCTAAAGTTTAATGTGGCTTTGTTAAAAATAAATCTATTAAATATAACATTTTGATTTCAAAAAAACTTGTTCACGACCTCAATAGAAAAAATACAGCTTGTAATGTCATGATTCAGATTGACATACCAAAAGAATTTGACAAAATGTCCCATGATTTCATTCTTAAAGTTTTGTTATCATTTGGATTCTCTTCTCAGTTTTTTAATCTCTTAAGTTAATTAAATCTATCTATATCTTTATTCTAATTAATGTAAATGATGTAGGTTACTTCAACACCAAAAGATGATTGAGACTGGGTGACCCTTTCTCCCATAATATTTTTATAATTGGTAAGGAGGTTTTGTTAAGGGGCCTAACAAAGTTTGTTAAGTCTAACAAGTTTATGAAATATGCTTCAAAAATAAACTTCATAACTCCTTGCTTAGATTTTGCAGATGATCTAATCATTTTTAGTAATTTTCTTGGTACATCCATTGATAATCTTAGCAGGTTTCTTTAAAAATATCAAGATGTTTCAGGTCAAGTTACTCATGATCAGAAGCTTCACTGGTCTACATAGTCTGCTATTTGTAAGCCTTTTGGTGAAGAAGGGTTGAACATCAGAAATCTCATTGACATTCAAGGCTCATTTTCATGAAAGATGTGGGTAAATTTCAGAGAAAATAAGAGCTACTAGGCTAATATCATGCATAATATCTACTGTAAGAACTCTAATCCTCTTAAAGCTGACTACAACAAAAAAGGATCCCTCACTTGGAAAAGACTTGGTGGTATTAAGGCTTTTGCTGAGCTTAATAAAATATGGAGTTTAGGTAAAGACGAGAAAAATTTATATTTAGAAAATTGGTATGAACAATATTCTCTTATTATATTAGATGACAAGATGGATAATAGTTGGTTCAAAACTAAAAAATTCAGTTCTTTCCGGCAAGACAACTCCTGGAACATCAACAGGTTTACTAGCATCTTCTCCCAAGCTGGAATTAATCTTATTAGGGCAACTGCTATTAACTACAACAAGGAGAATTATATTCTTTGAAATCTCTCAAATGAATCCAAATTCAACATTAAATCTAAAACATCATCACAACCAATCCAACATGTTCAACAAATTATGGAACTCTATCATACCCATGAAGTACTATTTTCTATTATGTAAAATTCTGCATAACTATATTCCTATAGATTTTATTATGCAAAAGAGGCATTTTATCACTATCTTTAAGTTATAATTCTGTGATTCTTATAAAACTTCTAACCATCTATTTGTATCTTGTAGTTTTGATTGGACAATATGGTCTTATTTTACTGATTTGTTCGGAATTAAGATCAACATGTTTATGATTATAGCCCACATGACCAAGAAATGGTTATAATCATCTGAAAAGAAGGTTCATGTAAGATATGTCACCCTCCCCCCCCCCCCAATTAATTGGGTCATTTGGCAAAAAATAAACAAAGCTACATTTAATGGAAAATACTATTCTATATTATCATCTATCAACTATATTAAACATGTCTTATTTTGTCTTGATAATGTTAATCTTCTCAAGCCTAAACAGTGGGATATTGATGCTAAAGCTTCAATTGATCTTGAGTGTTTAACTATCTTAATTTTAAAATCCAACCTTCATGCTTACAATGGACTTCCCTATATCCAGGAAGACTCAAGTTGAAATCTGATGGCTCATGTTTTTGTAATGGTGACTCTAGTGATGGAGTTATCATTCGTAATATCTATGAAGGCATTATTCTTAGATCCAACAACTTATATGATGAACTTACGCCTTTAATGTATGAAACCAAACCCTTGCTAGATGGTCTCTTTATCTGTAAAAACAAAGGTTGGTCAAATGTTGATATTGAATGAACTATTTAGTTCTCCTTAATCTGCTAGCTAAAGGTAACTGCCCATGGTACTTAACTTCTATTATGAAATGTTGTAGACCTATTCACTTCTTCGATGGTTATAACTCACATTTCTAGAGTCCAACATCAAGCTGTCAATTGGCTTGCGAAATGGACTCTGAAATGTAAGATGAAACTTGATTTAACTCAAAATCAAGCTCATGATCACTTGAATGCTATTACCCTTTTAGAGAGTTTGGGTTTAGGTTACATCTCAAGTACCCCATGACTTTTAATTGCTTATTATTCCTCTTGATATTCTATTCTAAGGCTCTATTTCTCTCGTTGCAAGCCTATTTATTAACTCTGTTTAGCATGAATCAACATGACTAGTATCTTTAGATTGTAGAGATTCATGTTATTATAAGCTATATAATTGGATCTTCTAAAATGAAATGATTAGTTTTTTTCTAACACGATTCAACTCCTCTCATGTGTTAATGCTTTGTTCATGTTGATGCCCATCTTCTTCAATGCTCTCTGATAGCTGTAGCATTTCCTCAAACAGTTGGCCGCTCTTTCTGTTGATGTGGTTAGATTTGTAGAAATCTAATTGATACAAAATTATCCCAATTCATCTGTATCAAATCTCCAAATTCCTATTCTCAACCTCTCATATTCATCAATAGTATACGCTTATTTTTGAATCGTTTTGGAAGGTTGGTCTTGATTAAAAATTAAGATTTTAAAGCTCGTAGTATATAATTGATGCTCAACTTATTGACTTTAGGTCTAATTAACTTGGATCCTAGCTTTATCGACTTTTTCATGCTATCTAATTTTGGATCATTTCATTTCAATCAATTTATTTTAATTAAAAAAGTAGTTTATGTTTGTTTTTTTATATACAATACTTATATTTTGTTTATTTTTGGAAAACTTCAAATCTTTTACCATACACTTAAACTATTAAGTACTATAATAAAAATTAAACTCGGCGGTAGTATAATTTATATATCCAACTATTACGCGGGATATTTTTTAGATTAGTTTAATTAAAAGCATAAAATAATTTTAATCTTAGATAGATTTTAATGACTTGAGATAATAAAATCTAATTTTGGGTTAAGTACTATATAAGACTCCAAAGCAATACTATTATCTACTTAAGATCCATATTTTTATGTACTTATAAAAAAGATCAATTTCATTCAAATCTTTAACATTGAAGACTCAATAATACCATAAATACCATTGGAGGAGAAACACGTGTAATATATATATATATATATATATATATATATGATTTTAAAAAAATCAAAATATATCATGAGTAATACTAATTTTGTTCGTCTTAAAAAAACAAAATCTTTTAGTTACAGTTTAAAAGATATGATCATTAAAAATTTTAAATTAAAAAATAAATAAAATAAAAAGAATTGATCCGTAGATTTTATATAGAAGAGTATTTTAGGTATAAAGTTTTTTAGATTTTTTAGGCCTTTATCCATAATAACTTTGTTAGATGAGTCTTCCTTTCGTTTATCTTATTAGTTTTTTTTCTTTAATTTGATAAACAAAATCAAAAAATAAATATTTTAATTTATATAATTTAATTAATTTTAATTTATTATTCCTAACCGTGAAAATAATAAAAAATATATACTTATTTGAAATTATTTTTAGGATAATTTGTTTATAACAACCCAACATCAAAATTAGTTATCAATAACCATTTAAAATTTGACAAAGTACGAAGAATCACTCGTGATAAATGCTTACCCTTTAAATGTTATATCCTTTAAACCATAACTGTAAAAAAATTCAAAAATAATATTATTTTTTTGTTTTTTGAGACGAACAAAACTACAGCCATGAAATATATATTCTCATTTTTTTAGTTTCATAATTATGTGTAATTGGATTGCGAAATAAGTATAGAAAAAGCAATTGTGTTCGAGTTGTGAAATTACATGTAATTTTGATGCTAAAATAAATTGTGTTCAAGTTGCCGAATTATGTGCAAATATGTTGCGTAAATCAGAATAAAATAGTTGCAGAAAGATGAGTTTGGCTGTTAAATAATTATGATTGTGTGAAAAAATAAAATACAATTTGTTTTGTGAAAAAATGTTAATTAAGTGCGAAACAACTAACTTTTTGCAGTTGCTAAAATATGTGTCTTTTTATGTTGGAAAACAAAAAAAAAATAGATTATATTCTACTTGCAGAAATACATGTAGGTTGTCGGATGATATCCAAAATATTCAAAATAACTTGGTCGAGACAATATGTAATCTGGTGGAGGCAACGAGAATCTCGGTTGCGCCTTTATTGTCGATCTCGCTTCAACGTTTGCGATCGCTTAGATTTATGAGTTTCACTTTTATTTTATTTTTATAGTGTTGAGGGTTTTTAACATTCTCCTCCTTACGCTCGTGCATGGAAGTAAGAGTTCGGGTCCATATATTTTCGTTGCTTTTTGTCTCATTTTGAAGACCTTCGATCCAAGTTCTCTTTATATTTTTTTTATGAATATCATTAAAGTGATGATTTTCTTCGTGGACTTTTTTTTCGACGATCTTTCAACATCTTAGACGTTACATCGTCTTCTTCCTCGTTATCCATAACCTCAACGACAAATTTGTCTATAAAAATTTGCAATGGTAATTATTTATACGTCAGATGAAAATGATTTTTATGTTCCTCCCTAAACTGCTAATTCAGTTACACAATATTAGTGGAAAGCATCTCATGATGCTTTTTACTGCTAAAATCTTGAGTTGTCTATTAAAAATCTCTATTTCAAGCTTCTAATTTAAGTACGGATTATACTTTTTTTTTCAAAAAACAAATCATTTAGCTGAGTTTTTTTAATTTTCTTTGCTATTTGTGGAAAAACAAAATTATAATTGCCGTAGACCATACCAATTGCTATCGATATTTTAAAATAACAAGTTGAATAAATACTTACATTTTTTTAAAAATACAAGCTAAATTGAATGGAAATAAAAATAAATGTAGACCGAATATGTTTTATTGACGTTGGTTTGACTTTATTCGTCGGGTTCAATACTATACCAAACATTTTTTTTATATATCAGGGTGATTATAATTGGTTTATTTTTGTAATTATTTAGATTTTGTAGTGTACTTTTGTGGTGATTTTTTCAAATTCTAGAATATTGAATGACTGTAGACGAATGTATTCAAATCCAACTATTTAAAACTATTATATATCATATAATATCCAAAAAAAAAAAGACAATTAAGCACACAATAATGCGAACATTTATTATATATATATAAATATAAGGTCTTTGGTTCTAAATGTTAAATATACGACATTCTTCTAGTATTTGTGGTTCTGACACCTTAACCAAACGGGAGGACTAATTACCAAAGAAGAAAGATAGGATTAGGTGGTACTCCTGTCATAATTTAGACAAAACCCTTTTTTCTTCCTCTTCTTATATAAGCTGCTTTTAGACTTTTAAGAGAGACATAGAGATGTTATCAAGCACACCAACCATGCTTAACCAAAGCCATTTCTTTGAAGAACAAGAAACTCCCTTCTTCTCTTTCCCTTCAAATTTGAACTTTGGTTGTCCAATATTAGGTCATAATATTTTTCAACAATCTTTGATCAAAACCTTAACCATACCAACCTCATTTTCAGATATAAACCCTAATTTTACTCAAACCCTATTCTCAACCCATCAAAAAGAAGGAAAAGAAGAAGGAGAAAAAGAAACTTCTTTTGATTTGGGAGGAGATCAACTCTTTTCCTTGCAAAGATCAACTTCCAATCTATGGTAATGAATCATATACAGATGGTTATTTTTCTTGAATATGTTTTAATATTCTTTTTCAAAAAAAAATGAAGTTTTGTTTTTAAACAATTATGTAATCAACCATCATTTCTTCAAGTTTCTCTCTCTAAAGATTACTAGAGAGAGAAATAGAGAGTATGAGATTACTCACTTTTCTTTCATCCTTCTTGTCTTTACTTTCAAAGCTTGTGGTTGTTATTTAAATATGTTTTTTAGGGGGGTGGAGGAAGCAAACCATGAGAGATTTGGAATCAAGAGAAACAAAAATAGTGTGAATGATCATTTAGGTGTATCTACAATGAAGATGAAGAAAATGAAAGGGAGAAAGAAAGTAAGAGAGCCTAGGTTTTGCTTCAAGACCTTGAGTGATATTGATGTGCTTGATGATGGCTACAAATGGAGGAAATATGGCCAAAAAGTTGTCAAGAACACCCAACATCCTAGGTAATCTACACCTTAATTCAATCAACTGTTTGTTAACTATTGCTATTATTTCTTAATCCAAGAATCAAATAGTATTTTCTAATATAGCACTAGTAAAAACCATCATGATTAGGATTTTTGTTCTCTCATAGAGAAATACTCATATTATAAGTTAAATCTATTAACTTGAAAACTAAATGCTACCAACCCAAATCATGTTACTAATATCAAATTTAAACTTCAATGACATCTCACTGTTTTACTACACAACTTTTCAGTGAAAGTAGTACTAACTTTTTTTTTGTTAGTAGTAAAAGTTTGGTTCTCTATATATCAAAGCATTGGATATTGACATGCATGAGTTGTAGTCCATTCACATGCTATGTTCTTTCTGTTTCTCTCTCATATGATTGTAATGGGTGTTATGATTACAAGCTATAAGGCTTTTACAGAACTTGTGCTAGAGATTTGATGGGTTATATCTCATGAAAGAATTGATGATTTTATCATAAATTAGGAGTTAGAGTGTGAGTATATATTAGAAGAGGGAAAGACATATGTAATGATGAGACTTTAAAAGTATACAAAATACAAACAATTGATGAATGAATTATAATGTGCCATAAAAGGAGTAGATCTTTAAACCAAAAACAAAAAGCTAAACATGAAGAAAAGTAGTAATACCATCTATAGATTTCATAGGATCTTATGCTCTATAACAAGTTAAAATTAATGATGGGATAAAAACATATGTTGCATTGCCATTAACGTATACAAGTACTCTTCCACTTTCTTTATCTGGTGAAGTAAGCATTCTCATTAGAGCATCTCCAACAGTGTTTGAATATTTTAGTTGAATATAGATGGGATTTTAATACTCTATAATGTTAGATTATCATTTCTTTTCGACTATAATTAATTTAGTTATTCTATATTTAAGATATTAAGAGAAAAAGTATCTTTAGATAGTAACCGTCTAGGTAAATATACCAATTGAAATAATAACCTTTAAATTTATATATCTTTTTCCATCAGCTGTTGGAAATTGTTTATTCACATATAATAAGTATATTTGCTATCAAAGTGAGAAATAGAGTGTTTGTTGGGATGCTCTTAGCCTTGAGTATATAGTATAGTTGTTGTTCTAGTTAAATCATGATTTTTGTTTGTACCTTTCCGAAGATTTCGCGGCCTTTGTAGCCTGATTTAGGACTGCCAATATATAGCATGAACCTTAAACCCATTACGACATTCTAGTATCAGGGTCGATGTATTTATGATTATATAAGGGTCAATTAGAACACTTCGTGGGAGAATAGCCGATCAGGTTTGGTCATGTATTCTATGACTGAACGACACCCGGCTAGATGAAATTGACTCTCATAGTTGTCAATATATAACACTGCTTGTAAAAAGGATATTGGATTATAATGTTACAATTAAGATAATTACAATGTGATCAAATTTCAGGCTGACACAAACATGACCGTAAAAAAGATTGTATCTATGTGCTTGCCATGAAATTTTTCAGCCCAACCCTGATTTGCTCGGCCAGTTCCGATACTCCATCTGTTTCTTAATAAACGTCATTATAGGAAAAGTTATTGTGCCAAACCTTTTAACGACATGTATTACGGAACAGAGGCAGTAGCAGCTAGATAAAAAACATATAATCATGTAGGTTAAACTCTCAAATCAATGCTTGTAAATGTGGCCGGTATAAAGTCCATAGTTCGTGTGGAAAGTCAGTTGTTTGTTTTTCTAACATAAGATGATCGATATTGTTGCAGGAGCTATTACCGGTGTACGCAAGAGCACTGCCTTGTGAAAAAACGAGTGGAGAGATTAGCAGAGGATCCAAGAATGGTGATAACAACTTATGAAGGAAGGCACGCTCATTCTCCATCTCAAGAACTTGATGACTCGCAATCTCCATCTCACCTTAACAATTTCTTTTGGTAACAAAACCCTGATGTAAAATAGTTCTTTTTGTTGTTGGTTCTATTTCTTCATAACATGTGTTCACTATAGGCCAGCCACTTTGTAATCAAATGTTGCATCAACAGTTTTAGGGTGGTTGAAACTCGGTTGGTCTTTTATCCAATATTTGGTTTCTTGCAATATGGGATTCCTCGAATACAGTATATTTCCTCTGTTTTTCTAGTGCAATTAGATAATTAGAATATAAAAACAAAATCTTTTGAGAGTACAAAAAATAATTTCATTAGAGTATGTTAAAATTTTATTCTTGGCTGTTTCGAAATAATACTGTATTGGTTTTGGATTTCAATTATATAGAATTGATTTTTTAATATACATTTCATTTTTAATTGCGGGTAATAATGATCTATTAAATTTCCAATGAGGTGCATCGTACAAATGTAAAAAGCGAGGTCGATTACCTTTATCTCTTATAAGAAATTTATTTAATTAAAAATTTTATTTAATCCACCTTTTAGTTTGAATTATTCACGAAAATATTTTTTCATTTTTCATATTTATGGTACAATACCAGACATAGCCATATCTTAAGTAGTTTTTTCCGAACCCGTGAATACCTGACACGAACCGATCTGATGGATGGGTTATAGATTTTAAAAATTCTCTACATGGGTTTGAAAATTTACTACCCATCGGATTTGTGATGGATTATAGGTTTAAAAAATTTCTCACGAACATCCAACCCGAACCCGACCCATTAGATAATACCCGATGGGTATCCGTTAAATTAATATCATATAAAATAATAAATTATTTAGTATTATAAACCAAACTTTAAAATAAAGTTATTAATACTACTATATGTATTCTTTAATACTAACACCATTTATTATTTGCTAATATATACAATATATTTAAAAAATATATAATTATACATTCAACCATTAAATTTGATTTTGCAATTTCTTTTTTATAATTTTTTTTCCGCAAAAAACTGATATTAATAAACTATCGGTCTAATATTATTAATATTATTAATTAAATTTAATAACAAATAACTAACGTATACCAAAACCATATATTAATTATTAATACATAACAAAAATACAAAATATTTTCTAATTATCATTGGATAGGGTGTATTTTGAAAAATATCATTCTATATTTAAATATAGAATTTGATTTTTCAATTTATATTTTCAAAATATTTTCATTCTTCTGTCTAATAATAGTATTATTAATCAAATTAAAGAAAAAAATTCCTAACATATACCAAAGCTATATACTAATTATTAATAAGTAACCAAATATTTGTTAATTAGTATTGAGGGGTGGATACGTAATATTTTGAAAAATACACTTTATATTTAAACATTATATTTGATTTTTTAATTTTTCTTAAACACTTATCATTTTTCTCTACGAGACTAATGCTATGAATATCAAATTCAAATTCAGGATATCATTATTAATTTAATTAAAAGAAAATGGTTTCTTTTTTCTCTCCAAGATTGATAGTATAACTTCAATTACAATTTATGAAACCTAATTTACAAAAGAAAAAAAATCTATATGCTTAAGATTCTGGAGTTAGTGAGAGGAGAAATATAAAGTTAATTATTTTCTTTTATACTGCATCCCTAAATCAAACCCAAGAAGAAAAAGAGACGATTCAGTCATCTATCTAGTATTGTCGACATTCTCTCACCATTTCAATGGGCACTCGAACCTGGTGGGTTCGGGTGTGGGGAAACATATTGCTACCTGATGGGTATGAGTTAGAGTATGAGTTTGGAAAAACATAGACAAGGTGGGTCACAGGTTTAGTTATACTCGCACCCATCCCGACCCATTACCATCCCTACGCATATACCTATGCCTGAAAATTTAACATTACTAAACTCGAGCCTAGGAATCCACATAAACAGGGAATCATTCACATCTCGGAATACCCTCTTTACACTCGCTGCCAAACGATCCGACAAGAAATACCTATCCACGTTAAGTTTAACTTTCGTGTTTGGTTTTGTCCATTTTACAAGTGTACTTTCCATCGAAATTATAAGTTCCTCGTCAACCTCTTAGGCCAAGTTCAAATGTAATATTTGGTCGTGTTTCAAACCACATACCAAATTTCTACTAATAGATTTTTTCCTTACATTGAGTCCAAAAATCTTGTTATTCCTATCAACCATATATGTCATACTATAGCCTATCCAAGAGTTGAATTTTCTTTGCTCTTGGATTTCTCCCGACACCTTAATAATTTTCTCCACCATGAAAAATCTTTTACATCTGCTCGTTCATTTCATGGTGCGCAAAATGAAATTGCTCGTTGTCTACCTTGAAGTCCTGACGCTCTTCTAGTAGGTGCTACATAATGTGCCATGCTTTCCAAACTCTTTTTTAAATCCACAAAGCCACTCCATGTATTCCAACGATCTTCGTACCTCCACAATCTCGGAATAAGTGAATAGTCATCTTCGGGGCCTTACCACATTCATTGCAAATATTCATCAATGTGACAATCCGTGTCACTAAATTAACTGTCGGCAGAAACCTATTACTTATAGAACGTCATAATAATACTTATATTTTTTGCGGACACTTTAGAACCTAAAGCTTTCCTACTTGAATATCGCCTCCTCACTTAGTGGGATCAACAAATTATGAGTTGGTTTTACCAAAAATACTCATGATGGCTCCAGTTTTCATTTGTACGCTTCCATTACAATGCTGAACTATACCCACCCCATTAATTAGCACGTCCTCTCTTCCAAGATATTTTTACACATCATCGAATCCGACGACTTAACTACATAGTTCATCAATCATTCTTTAAATTTTTTTTGTTTGAGAACCCTCACCCATAACCCAGTATTATTTTGTAAGATACTTCACCATAATTTAGTCAATAACACTTTATTATAATTTCTTGTACCCCTAAATCTTAGCCTGATTCTTTTTTGAGTTTACACATAGTGTCTCATGCCACCCAATGTATTTGTGTACCCTACTAAGATGAACCCCATATGAAATCTCTAATAATATGAGCGACTTCATTGAACTTCTACCGATAAATTCATTGTATGCATAATATAAGTCCAGATCGCACTCCACATTGATTGTAGCAGAGTTATACGACCTGCTCTAAAAACATTATACGCTTTCAATTTGATAGTTTTACCTTCATCTTCGTAATAATCTTCTGATAAAACCCAAGATGAAGACTATCGGAAGAAATCGATATACACCTAGAGAGAGTTTTGTTTTCATTACCTAATTGGTGATCGTACAAAATATTAGTATTAATTTTTATTTAAGTTTAACAAGTCATTGCTGAGAATACTATCAATGCGAGTCAATCATATCTTCATTTTTTAAATTTTATGGTTGTTTAATAATATATCATACAAACATTTTCGTATTCAAATTATATAAACATATTTTTGAATAAAAATTAATAAATTTTATTATTTAAAAAAATAAAAGTCAAACTTGAAAATTTTCAACTTTCAAGGACATAAATCCAATTTAAAGTGTTTCTTAACAAATTTAATGTATTCTTAATTAATTACATCATCATTTACGTGTGTGTATATATATATATATAATACGTGTTTATGATACCCCAAGGGGGTAGCCGAGTTGGTTGAGTACGACATGCTTGTGACCAAAGGCCGTGAGGTCAAGTCCCTCTACATACGCTTTCTCGGTTAAGCCTGTCACCTTGTGTGGTTTACCTTCTGGCGTTGGTTTGCCTGTGCGCACTCATTGCACTCTGAGTAGCGGCTGTGGGTTCCCTCCCAAAAAAAATAAAATACGTGTTTATGATTTCAAATTGAGGTTTTAAATTTTGCTCAATTTTTTGACAAATATATTTTTTAGTGTTTAGTAGTTTTAATTTATTTTAATTTTATTTACTATTTTATCTACCATTATGATTTATGGCTTGATTTAGAAAAATTAGAGTTACAATTTGCATTGATGTCGATATGTGTGTTTTTTTTGCGGTTATATAGGTTTTTTTTGTATCTATAAAGTTAAAATTAGTAGTAATTTTGAAAAATAATTTTTATCCTTGAGCAAAATTGGGTGTCTTCTCAAAACACCATTTCTTAACCTCTTGGTTGAAATCCTTATATGTTATACTCATTTTGGCATTCTCGTTTTTTTTCTTCAGTTTATTGGAGTAAGTGTTGGTATCATAATAAAGTGAGTTACAATTTTGATTTTTAGGCGGTTCACTTTCTTTTAGGCTTGAAACTATGACGTTTGTTTGCCATCGAAGATATTTGTTTAAAATGAGATTTAATTTTCTCTTTATAATATTTTGAAAAATAAATAAAAGATCTATGTTTAGTTTGGATATTGTTGTTATTGATTATGTGTTTAAAAATTAAATGGTTTTAACAAAAAAATAACATTATTTTATAGAATAAATAATAAAAGAAAGATGGTTATATATATATTTTTTAATTTTTACAACAACGTTGTTAAGAAAAATGAGAAGTTCAATACAACTATACATTATTCAAAATATTGTTAACATAAAAAAATCACGATTTGTAACTTAGGAGAATTAAAAGCCCTCAAAATACTTAGTTAGATTGTGTATGTCATTTTATGTTTAACTAACTTTTTAATATATATATATATATATATATATATTAAGTGTTGAGTTAGAAATTTATCATAAAATCAAAATTTAATCAAAGAATTTAAAATCTGTCAATGTATGAACAATTTTATTTAAAAAAAACATTGAACAAACTCAAAAAGAGAAACAACTCAAAAGATAAATAAGAAGCCTCGCGTTGCAATCAGAAAACATATATCTGTTTCTGTGTAGGACCAACAACTAGCCATTTAACAACGATGACCACAACATGAGTGGAAGATGACTACAAACAACAATATTAAGTTTGAATTCACATTGAGCTAACATTGGCCATAAAATCTTTGTACCAAAGAATTTGAACAAAAATTTAACAAGCATATGGTGTGATACCATAGAGACAAAGGCATGAGAGGAACGCCAAAAATTCTAATCCAGGAAGGTCGGTTAGATTCGTTTAAAGTGAACCCAAGCTTTGAACTGGTTGAGACCCAAACACCTTGAGTGAAGCTACAGTTATATAGGATATGATTGATAGATTTGGTATTTGAGTTGCACAAGATACAATCCGGAGGGGGAGTCTAGTCCTCACTAATAAGTTTGTCTCGGATAGACAGTTTGCCATGGATTACAAGCCATACAATAAATAATAACGAGGTATATATTACTTACGCCATATAAAACCAGCCAACCCAACACAAATGTGGACGTACGTATGACATTATAGATTATATGTGTATTTGGTTATGAACTTACGTTTCCACTATTGGCTATTTAAAATGAACATGGTCATAGTTGATGCTTAAATGAGAGAGAGAGAGAGAGAGAGAGATAATGAGGTTTCTAATCTAAATTGGGGTAGTGGAGAATGAGAGAGAGGAAGTGGAAGACGAAGCCTCAGTTTCAGAGGTCGGTGTCCGAAGTTTGGAGCTACCGTTCATCGATATAGATATAAAGGCTCCACATCTCATAATACTTTAAATAATTCCATAAATTTGTTCAGAGCCCCACGAGCTACATTCCCCATGAGCCAAGTGGGGTATTCTAAACAATGTTAAAGTGAAATTTTCCATTCCGATGGAGACACCTGCCTCAACCCAATCAGATGAGTTGGTTCTCCATAAATATTTATTTGACTAGGGTTTCAGGCTCCCATTTCACTCAATTTACTTTTTTTTTGTTATGGTAGATCTTTGGCAGCCAGTCCTAACACCTAGAGAACGGTTATGTCATGTATATTGCTTCGGGATGTCAAACATTTATATCAATATGGAAGATCTTATCTCCATATATAATATTTCCACCGATCTATACTATCTCATCTACTCTTTCTCTCTTTAGGACCGTTAGAAGATGGTGGACGACCTGCTCAAATATAAGAGTGATTAGAAGATATGTTCCATAATTGTTCGATGAGCTTGGGAAAATAAGGTTCCTACTGGCAGATAAAATCATGTCAGATATGTTTGACTTAGAAAAACACGAGTGAGGGCGTGATACGTACCGAACCACATTTTTATGTTAACATACTATACTTCAAAACATTTTTTGTATAATTTGGATAATTTTTCGTTATATTTGTACTGATCACTTTATCCCTAGTTTTTTTAATACAAAAATATTATATTAGGCTAAATACCAAGGTGAGGAGATATTTGTGAAGCTTAATAAATGGTCATTAGAAAATTAATATCACAAATTAGGATCTTAAAGAACTTTGTTCTCAACAAGTTTTGGGGTCCTAGCAAGGTTGTTACCGAGGAGGATATGATGATAGCTTCTATGGGAAGACCCTTCTCATTCCCGTTCTAATATCGGGATCCTATAAAGCAGACAATTAATGTTAAGAAAACCGACATACATTAGAAAAGAACTAAGCATGCTACAACCTCGGATGGCGAAACATCGATC
Organism: Limnanthes douglasii subsp. nivea; assembly: GCA_036936605.1. NCBI lineage: Eukaryota > Viridiplantae > Streptophyta > Magnoliopsida > Brassicales > Limnanthaceae > Limnanthes > Limnanthes douglasii. The sequence continues at coordinate 162,565,024 of JAUPFV010000005.1, read as the reverse complement.
AAGGTGCTAGTCGGAGCGAATGGTCTAGATAAAAATGATCCCAAAATTCCAGTGATGGATGTCTCAAATGGTGATTAGAAGGAGGTTTTTATGGAGCATGTTGGGTTGACTAGGTCCCATCAGTTAACAAGTGAGAAAGTCACACATATGTAATTTATGGTGAACCGAAGCTCTTAAGAGAACCTGAGATCTAAATATTCCAATGGCAATGGGGAAATTTCTCATATCGACACACAATATTTGTTAAAGCTTATGGCTCGGTACGCTAATACTGCCAAGTCCATAAATATTGTAACCAATAAATCTCTTCCCAAGGAATATTCTTGAAAAATCACTCTTAATCCAGAGGTAAAATTATTCACCATTGTCCCAGTGTTGTGAGTAACTTGTCATTTGATTTTTAATCCTTTGTATGATATTCACAATATATTTTACATGCTTCAAAGCATGTTTAACGATCACTACTTTAATCTTTCTTATTTCTCCAGTATGCTAAAGAAACCAATAAAGTACGTCAAGGATGGTAAACAAATTGAGGCTCAAAACCAAAATTAGGAGGCCATCATGCTTGAGAACCAAAAGGTCACAAAGGGTGACCGAGAATGCATACAGTAAAACAAAATTGAGCTATAGAATTATCTGAACACCAAAGCAGATAATGTAACAAGTCTTAAATATAGGGTAAATTAACTGAAGTTAAAGGTATTTGAGGCGGAGTTGGCCATGAAAAGTACAGAGGAAAACAAGTCTAAATATTTCAAAGAGTAAGCTCCTCTCGAAGTTGGAACATTTGATTTTCTTACCAATGTTGTTGGTTTTGATCTGCCCATCATTCTGCAGGTCTAGCGTACTAAAAATGGGGATGCTAGAAGAAACCCTTTGGGATCGTGATTGCTTTTACAATAAGGCATTGACACATTGTTTTTACTAAACTTGTTTTGTTTTTATCGTGACTAAAGTCCCTGGAAGGCCACGACGCGTTTTGCAATATTATTTATTTTGTCATCCCTAACCGCTAAAGTCCTTGGAAGGCCATGACATGTTATTGTATTCTAACAAAGCTTTGGCTCTAATATTTATATGTTTTACCTTGTGATTTTATTTTATTTTTTCTTTGATTCTCACAAAAAAATCTAAAGCTTTGGCCCTACCTCGCCAAGAGGTTGCCAAAATCTTTGAGTTCAAAGCTTCCTCTCGTATGAAATACTAAAATTTAAATGGAAAACAATATATTAATAAGCTAACTATGTAGGAACATGCTGAAAACCCTCATACGCCAACATGACATGAAAATGTATGCCACCCGACCTTTCAAGAAATTATAAAACATTTAGTCAAAAAATTGTACATTAATTATGAATTCACGATAAGTAGAGCCTTAGGTGCTCGATATTTCATGGGTGTTGAATTTTTCTTATTTCGTCATCCTTGACCTTGTGTATCCCAACCTTGATCCCTCTCACACTGTAAGGACCCTCACAGTTCAAACTAAGCTTACCAAGCATGCGATCTTTATTATGCAAGAAAATTTTCATGATGTCATTATCATATACTCTAATAGTATAAAACTCTTAAATAAACCTTATTCTTTTTTTCTCGATCAAGTATAAATCATCCATTATTCCTCATCATTCCTTTTTTCTGAATAATTGGCCATCATAAAAGATGATAAAATAGTTTTTTTTTTCGGGACAACTTCATCAATTTCATACGTTATAGCAAAACGAGTCTCGCTAGTAACGGTTTAAGACGTTGTTTTGTATGTCTTTAATACCTCATGAAGAAAGTTTGGTAATTTAGTTGTGACCCATGTTAAGTTTTTTTTCAACCTATGTAGAATGATTCTATTATGGACCTTTATTTTTCATTCGCCTAAGGGTGAAATAATGTAGAAACATATTATTTTATACCTATGATTTGGAAACAAATAAACGATGTTTACTGATAAGTCTCAGAATATCTAGGGTGGATTATTGGGTAACGTGTATTGAGGGAGTGTGTCAGGTGAATCAGTACAAAGCTCTAGAGAGAGAGAGAGTAGTCAAAATAAAATACTAATGATTAAAAAGTACCATTTTGGGGAAAATGATCTTTCTTTATATAGTTGGTGGGCTCCACTGTCACATGCTATGTTTACTCTAATTACATGTTAACCGCCGTATTTATATTTATGTCTTACATTTTCTATCTTTACAAGTAAGTCCCTATAGATTTATACATTATAAATTGGACCCCTTATTATCCTTGGCATTTTATGCCCTTATCAGTAGCCCTCTAGTTTTGCGGAGAGACGAGCAAAAACTACTTGAGTGCGAAATTGTCGGGTCGGGATTATTCGTGCGCTTATCTGTCGACCTCTTAGTATCGTAGTTTAGTTGATCATTTGCCACGGGTGTAGAATGTCGACCCTTTGTGACTGGCTTTGCCAAGCGCTGAGCTTCTTATTTGCTATGCCGTGGTGGGCTACATGCAAACAAAGCTGAATCCAAACTTTTTGGACCGTTTTTTGTGGGCCTTGGGTCAAGGTAATTTCTTAAAAGCCCACGATGCTCCCCCATAGAACCCGGTTATCGACCCATCCACGTGTCCTTCTTCAACTTGTCTGTGTCTTTTTCATAATGGGTTATCTACGCGCATGTCATAAATTTAGCCCTCTAGGTCTGTTGTAACCGCCCGGATAGACACGTGTCTCGTGATAACTAGGCCGCCCTTTCACTAGTATTTTGGTTAAGCGACTCTTGATATTCCCGACGCTCTTTTCGATTGCGCTTCTCCATGAATCAGACCTTTGCCATGTTTGTTTTCTCTATAAATATTACATTCCTTTATTCTAGTATTTTAACTAAGTTTTAGAGAGATAAACTCTTGCTGCTCCTCCCTTTCTAGAGAGAGAAAATCCAATTTAGTTTATGAGAAAACCCCTGTCTCGCAAGAAACCGAAGAAGAAAACCGACTCTCCTGAGAAACCAGTTTTTGGTTTCATCGATTATCTACAAATCACCGACCGGGCAGAAGAATACCGAGCCGTCGGGTTAATCCATAAGGGTTCTATATTGCCCCTGAGCTTGGAACCGTTGATCTTCTCAAAACCCCAAAATTCGGGCCCCTCGAACCTTTCCTTGACATCGAATCTTCCGACCACCCCAAGAGCTTCTTCGTCGAGAAGGCCTACCGTTGTTGCTCACTCTTCTCCCAGAAGATCCGACTCTGAAAATCTCCATGCTTCTTCAAGACCTCGGAATACTATCAACCGAGCCAAAACTCCGTTTCTGACTATGGGTGACTCTAGCTCCTCATCCACTCCTCATCACGAATATATTCAACTGGCCTCGAATATTGTGGGACGTCGGACCAGCCGCAACACTGCGACTACTCCTAAATGGGTGTTTCAGGAAGATGAAGAGAGAAGGAAGCGCGAAGAAGCCGCTGCTAAAGAGGCTGGAGTCCCAGAGCATGGCCACGTCCGAGTTTAATAGCAGCTCAAGTGCGGTCCTTGCAACACCTTCCTCCCATGGGTTGACATCCAATGATAAATCCCTACCCACGAGAGCGAAAAATACCGAAGATGTGAAAACAACTCATAAGTCTTCCAAAATGCTGCATCGATAGGGGTTGAAGGCAAACTTGTTGAGAGAACTAGTCATAAACCCTCATCTAAGGGAGCTGCATCGGTAACGCCAAGGAAAAACCTGCTGAAAAGGCTACACACAAACCTTCCTCTAAGGCATCTGCGTCGACAAGGGTTGATGACGACACTATTGGAAAAACCACTCTTAAACCTTCCTCGAAGGCTTCTGCATCGACGAAGGTCGGAAGCAAAGACGCTGAGAAAACTAGCCAAAAAACCTTCAAGGAATCTGTGTCGGTGAGAGTTGAAAACGCGCATATCCTGGTATCTGAGCGAGAAGGAGCTAAAAATGAAAATGTCGAACCAGACTTTCCAACAAATCCGGAAACTAGAAATACTATCGTTGTTGGTGACGTTGAAAGGGAGCCGCTGCGTCCTGGAACCGTTGATGTTGTAACCAGTTACCCATATTCTTCTGACCAACGAACATATTCTGTCCCTTATCAACGGCAAATACCTATACTATTCTCCTGATGAGGAAGAAGGTTTAAAGAGTCTGGGGAATTCCTGAGTGTGTTAAAGTCTGCTTCCCCAAGCCTGGTGAAACTCCCTTATCCATAGAGGCTCGAGAAATCATATTTTTCACCGAGCTCTTTAATTGGGGTCTGTGACTTCCCCTTGATCTCGAAATCGTCAGGTATTTTGAGCTCCTTGAGATATGTCCGACCTAACTAAATCTTAATGCTTGATATACTCTAATGTCTACCATTATGGCTTCTCGACTATCTGGGATCCCAATCTCCATGGAGCAATATATAGGAATATCTGGGTTATCACAATCTTTGAAGCTACCCTTCTTCTACTCCTCCCTTGCCAACCCAAAGAAGATAATGAATAACTTGCTAGAGGATGATAGATCATGGAAATACCGGTTCGTCTTTATCAGCGGCGCTTGGAAAACGGTCGACCCTATAGCAAGGAAAATCTGAGGCGTCTTACATTTAAATGGACTCATTAAGGTATTTTTTTTAAACGACTCTTCTCCTTTAGCTTGCAAGACAAACATCCAGGAGCTGAGGAAAGCCCATCTCAAGGAAGCTTCGATAATGTTTTCCAAGCTTCGAGCCTTTGCCAGGAAGAATTGGGGCCAGAAGTTTCACCAATGCTTCAAAAACACCAATCCGTCTCATAATATTAGTCGTTTAAGGTTTCTTCACCAATATTAAGAAAAATAATAATGATTTTGAAAGAATAAAAGAAAATAAATTTGATTGGTGAAATTAATAACTTATGCAGAAAGTTAACTCTTTTATTGGTTGAAAGTGGAATACATGTAATAATGCTGCATTGGAAAACGAGAACGACATATATTATGAGACAAAAAATCGTTTCTAGAAAGACATTTTAAGCATCAAAGAACTACGGACCCCTCCTGATGTTATTGACTTCGTGAGAAGATTCGAGGCCCCATATTTTGAGGTATTCTTGTTTAAACGAGATCGGGCGCCCAGAAAGCGTGTGAAATCAGACGAGTTGTCCAATGCAGAAAATGAGCAGGGCGACGATGTAAACAAACTTATTGAACTGCCGCCCTCAGAACCAGAAACCACTATCATCCCTAATGACCCAATTGCGAGTGACGACAAATCTCCTGCTGCTGTCAAAGGAGGACAGAAACTTCTGGCGACAAGAGAAAAAAGAGTGTCAAGGCTGAAGAAGAGAAACCTTCCTTAAACGAAAAATCCAAGGCGAAAGATGTTGCACACGAAATGCATATTGACCTTACCGCAGAGCAGATCACCATCCCGACCATGTTTGAACAATTTGGTGGTGCAAAGTTGTCTACCCCCATTAAAGCTTGTGTAGAGGGGAAATGGTCGGAGGGAATGCACTCCGGAGGTAAAAACAAAACCTCGGATCACTCGGGTGATCTTGTTGTGCTAAACCAACATGGTTATGCCCCTTGCCAAGGAACTTCGATGCACCCTGACCCTGCGTTCTTGCCTTTTCGTGCCCAAGTTCAAACTCTTTCTTCCTGCAGAATTCCGATGTCTTGGCCAGCTCACTGCAGAATATGCTCACCCCCATAGCCCAAAAGGAGAGGGAAGCGCTAAAGCTTCAAAGGGAACTTGCCGAGCTTAAAAGAGACGCTTCATCCAAAGCCAAAAGGTCACGAGACTCAATCGATCTTGCCAACCAACGGGCTGGCACGGCCGAGGCTAAAATTCGGGCTTTCGATGTGAAAGAAAAAGACTGGGAAAAGAAGCCCATAAAAACCGCAACAAAGTTGTCGAGGAGTTGGCTGCCCAGAAGCTTCAAAATGGTTTCCTTCGTTGGCGGTCGACGAATATGGCTAAATAAATTCAGGAGCTCCGAGTGACCCTCGACCAAAGCAAGGAACAAAACTGTCTTTTCGCCGTTAAGTGCAAAAAGGTCATAAAAAAGGAATTCTTCGACGCGAGGGTCGGCTATGTTATGAACTTTCACGCTCAATAGCTTCGAATGTCGCTTGGGTCAATGTGGTTAGGTGTCCCTGGACCGTCTCGAAGGCGTCGATTGCACCGATCCTGAATTTGAAATCACTGAACCATCCGACGAATCCTCTGATTCTTGACCTCTGCAGCTCAAATCTGTTTGCTTTTGTTTTTTTTTCGTAACCATCAAGACTTGACCCGTTTGTCCTTAGTGGACTTTATTTACACCTATTTTTGTTTTTAAGACTATGTTCATCATCCTACCTCTTTTTTGCAGTCAAAAGTTATCAGTTTTAGGTGCCGAAATTAATGGATTTTATTGTGTCTGAATTTGTAGATCAACTCATGTTTGAAAAAAGGCCTTGTGATAGGCTCGACTTTGTCAATCAACGTTTAATGTTGAAAAAACCTTTTAGTAGGTTCGAAATTGTTAATCAACTTGAAAGTTGAAAAACCTTTTAACGGGTTCGACATTGTTGATCAACTTGAAAGTTGAAAAACCTTCTTAACAGGTTCGACATTGTTGATCATCTTGAAAGTTGAAAAACCCTTTGATAGGTTCGCCATTGTTGATCAACTTGAAAGTTAAAAAACCCTTTGATAGGTTCGACATTGTTGATCAACTTGAAAGTTGAAAACCCCTTTGATAGGTTCGAAATTGTTGATCAACTTGAAAGTTGAAAAACCCTTTAATAGGTTCGACATTGTAACCAATATAGACTTGTATTTAGGCTCTAAAATTTTACTAAAATGGGTCGGTTTAAGTAAACACCTCATTAAAACCTCCCCACACCACCAGGGTAGGAAAGAGTGTGCCCCCGACTAAAGTTGTCTTACAATGAAAGTGCAAACGATAAAAATTACAAATCATTCCAAGTAAAATTTAAGGTGTTCGATATTCTAAGGAAGACATAGAGGTCGACCGAATTTATCTTTCAACCAATAAGTTCCTGGCTTTATTTTTTCTATCACTTGGTATGGTCCTTCCCAATTAGGTTCCAACTTCCCAAGATGCTTGACTTTTGTATGGAGGAAAAAATTTCGCAAAACTTTTTCCCCAAATTTAAAGTCTCTTCTCCGAACTTTCGAAGCGTACCTACTCATCATCAAGGTCTGATGATGCAAGGAGCTTAGGTGAGCCTTAGCTCGCTTTTCCTCTATTAAATCCAAAACTAGAGCCCGATTTTCATCATTAGCACCTTCCTCGTAATGGTTGATTCTGGAAGAAACGAACATTGTCTCTGCAGGGATTACCACATCCATGCCGTATACCAGAGCGTAAGGTGATTCTGTTATCGAAGTTCGAGGCGTGGTTTGGTATGCCCATAACACCTCTTGTAAAAGATCCGGCCATTTTCCAGCATTTCCTTTCAAAATCCTCTTCAATCCGTTAATGAGTGTTCTATTGGTTACTTTAAACTGTCCATTAGCTCAAGGATGAAATAGAGCTGAAAAACACTGCTGTATATTGTGGTTTGCACAAAATTCCCGCATTTCATTGGTGTCAAACTGGGGGCCTTTGTCCATGGTTATCTTTTGAGGGACCCCATACAGACAACAAATGTTTGACCATATGAATTTTACCACATCTTTAGCTCTGTTTCCTAACAATAGCTCCGCTTCAACCCATTTCGAGAAATAATCCACTGCGACCTCGATAGTCTGTCTTCCTCCAGTTGCTAATGGAAGTGGTTTTACTAGATCTATCCCCCACCTGTCGAATGGTAGACCCTCAGAGATGGACTCAAGGGGGACTGCTGGGGTGTGGATTAAATTGGCAAACCTCTGGCATGTATCGCATCTTTTGACCAACTCTTTGGCGTCGGCAGCTAACGTAGGCCAGTAGAAACCTGGCAAAAGAACTCTTTTAATTAATGTCTTGAAGCCACAATGTGCCGACCCTTCACCATCGTGTAGTTCGGATAATACAATATGTGATTCTTTGCGCCCCAGACACCTTAACAGAGGTCTGGTTGCAAATTTTTTTATAGAGAACATCTCCCAATAAGGCAAAACCTCACGCCTTGTACCGAACGCTTTTTGCCATAATTTTATCATCAGGCAATACTTCCTCAGTCAAGAATTTCATAATGTTCTCTTCCAATCGATGCTCGAAACTGTTGAAATTTGACAGGCCATGTCCGGTCTACTTCCTATGTCTTTTCTCTTCAAAATAGATGGATACTGATGAGTCAAAATCCAGGGGTATTCTCCCAAATATGTTGTTGTTGCCAGTGAATCAACAATTGTATTATCTTCCTTTCAGACATGCTCATAAGTAATCTTTTTAAAAGACAAAGCCAAAATTCTCAAGGCCGCTAAGTATTGCACTAACTGTTCTTTTCTCGCCTCGGATTGTCCCGTTGCGTGATTAATCAGCAGCTGCGAATCGATTATTTGCCAAACATTTCTAGCTCCGCAAATTTTCGCCAACCTTAAACCTGTCAATGCTACCTCGTACTCGGCCTCATTGTTCGAAGCTTTGAAACCAAAACGAATCGCTTGATGCATCGCGGTCCTTGATGGTGTAGAAACCTGGACACCACCCCCACATCTCCTGATACTTAAACCACTATCGGTTCTGACTATCCACTCATCCGCATTTACCTCTGGCTCGGCTGCTACTTTCTCAGGCCTACTAAGAATGAAACTATACTAAGAAATCTGCTAAGACTTTCCCTTTAATAGCCGTTCTTGGTTCAAAATCGATATCAAAGTCCTTTAATTCTACCGACCATTTTGACATTTGACCAGAGATATCGGGTCGTTGTAATACACTTTTTAGGGGGAACGCTGTCTGAACCATAATAGAGTGACCTTAAATGTATGGTCGCATTTTCCTAGCAGTTGTTACGAGATCTAATGCTACTTTTTCAAGCTTCAAATATCGTTTTTAGCATCCAGTAAACTTTTGCTCACATAGTAGACAGGTTTAGGGACCCTATTCTCTTCTCGAATTAAAGCCGCACTCACCGCATGCTCTGAAATTTCTATATATAAGAACAACGTTTTACGGGGAGCAGCTTTGTCAGCAGCGTTGGGGATGATAAGTAATTCTTGATGTTGAGAAAAGCTTCGGTACATTCAGGTGTCCAACTGAAATTCTTAGTATTCCTCAAAACGTGAAAGAAAGGTGCGCACTTGTCAGAAGATCGTGAGATAAATCTGTTCAATGCTGCAAGTTGTCCGGTTAAAACATGTACCTCTTTAACACTCCTTGGAGGTGCCATACTATTCAGGACGTCTAACTCGGTCGGGTCAGACTCTATCCCTTTCTTGCTGATCATGAACCCTAGGAATTTTCCAGATCAAACTCCGAAAGAGCACTTCTCTGGATTCAACTTGAGGTTCATCTTTCCGAGGTTCTTGAATGTTTCTTTAAGGTCGGCAAAATGATTTTCATCAGTGACGCTCTTGACCAACATGTCATAAATATAAACCTCAACATTTCGCCCGATCGGTTCCTCAAAGACCTTATTTACAAGCCTCTGATATGTGGCCCCTGCATTCTTCAGACTGAATGACATAACTTTGTAACAGTATAAACCCATTCCTGTGATAAATGTGGTGCTTTCCTGATCTCTTGGATCCAATTTTATCTGGTTATACCATGCGTAGGCATCCATGAACGATAATAATTTGTTCCCCGATGTCGAATCTACCAGCTGGTCGATCCTAGGCATGTGAAATGGGTCCTTAGGACACGCTGTGTTGAGGTCAGTGAAGTCCACGTACATTCTCCATTTTTCGTTCTTCTTTTTTACCAAAACTGGATTTGCTGTCAAGCGCGGATACTGGGACTCCCTTATATGTCCTACCCTTGTTAACCTTTCAACCTCTGAAATAATTGCCTCTGCGTTTTCTTGGGAGAAAGCTCGGCGTTTTTGCGTTATAGGTCGCACACTTGAATTTATGGACAACTGATGATAGATTACATTCTCTGGAACCCCTGTAACATCCTCTGAGCCCCAGGTAAACAAGTGTAGCTTATGCTTAAGAAAATCAATCAATTTTTTATGAAAGAAGGGGGATAGGGTTATACCAATCTTCAAAACCTTTCCTTTGGAAAATTCGTAGCTTTCACAATGCTCGTCGGTAAGCAATAACCCTGGGGTCTCCCTAGGATCGTAAGCAGGCTCCAATCTAAGGGCCAACCCCACTAATTGGTCATCCTTTGCATCAACTATCTCATTACCCGATTTTGTTGTCAAAGTTGCTCGGTAACATTCTCTCGCTGTCTTTGGGCTGCTTCTGACAACACCGACAGTGTTCCCGATCATATATTTTAAACACTAATGAACCGTAAAGGTTACGTCATGCATCCTCGGCAACCAGGATCGGCCGAAAATTGCGTTATTAAAAGGCCCTCGCCCGAGCTGGACCACACCTTCAAACTCATCGACTACCTCTACTGACGCTATTGTAAAACCAATAATAGTTCGATCTGAGTTCACAATCACTGGTTTATTCCTGAATCGTGAGAAAGTTGATAAGAAAATAATGTTCGCCGAACTCCCAATATCCACCAATATTCTTCGAACCTCCTCACCAGCAATAACCGCTACAATTACGATCGTGTCTTCATGAGGACCGACAATGTCTCTCATGTCATCATCATCAAAGCACAGGATGTGAGATAGGTTCTGATATAAATTCGGTGAAGCTCTTGCCTTTAACTGTGTAGCTAGATTAACCATGTGCCTCTTCTAAAAAGTATTGGTGATACTTGCCATCGAGTCGCCCCCGAAAATTGTTAGAGACTCAAAATATTTACGCAAGTTGCTCACCTTTTCTCATGCCACATGTACTACTTCCTCAATTAATCCAATCACATTCCTGTTTTTGTCCGGGCCTAAATACTCAGTGGACACATCGAATGAATCAATCACCTCAGAGATCACCAAAGAAATTTCCTGCTTAGGAAATCTGTTTGGCTGCTCCGTTTTGCTAAGCTTATTTCTTTACGTACTCAAACAATTTTTCATTGTCAATTTGCACTTGCACTTTTTTCTTTAGCGCAGTGCAATCTTTGGTTGTTTCGGCCCCCTCGAGGAGTTCCGATCAGAAATGGTTTCCTGAAGTGTACACTTTTCCTTGTCTTGCCGAAGATAGTTGCAACACACTCGGTCAAATCAGCGAAGCAATCAATTCGAACCCATTTATTTGATATGGGTCGGTAATTGTTTCCCTGGTAACTATTTCGTACCCTCTGAGTCTAATTTCTTGATCCTTTTCCATGTGACTGATGTGTTGTTGGTGCCATGGTAGTTATCGGTTGTGGCTGAGGGATCATGGCTATATTTTGTGGAGTTTTCTGATACGTTACAGCCGAAGCTTGCGTGGTTTGCTGGATTTGTGCTGCCAACTCCAACGCTTCGGTTTCTTCAATCAGGATTTGCTTTTCTACCTGAGCTAACAGGCAGAAAAGGTAAAATTCTGCTTCTTCGTTACTACTTGTTTCATCGGACCTGGCAACAAGCCTAATCTATAACCACTCAGAGCCACACTCTAATTGCAATAGTCAAGATCAGTCTTTGCATCTGTAAAACGTCGAGTATAATCCCTCAAACTTTCTCCGGCCTTTTGTCGGCAATTCACGATTGTATCTCCATTAGCTCGGAAATTCTTACTTTGTATAAACTGCTGCCTGAACATTCCCAAGTTTTTTATGCATCCCTGCGACAGTCGATTGTACCACTTTGATGCTTGGTCTTTGAATGTCATTGAGAATACTAGACTAATCAATTTATCATCATTGTCGAAGCTTAACATAAAATTCTTGAAAGCTTCTAGGTGGTTGTCAAAGCGCTTCGGGAGATGTCCCGACAAGATTTCATCTGAAAAGGGGGACGACCTCTAATTATGATCGAGGCTAAAAGTTATGCCTTCTAGACCTTCTGCATGACTTGCAAATAACCATTCGTTAAGTGGGTTTGCAAATTGGCTTCCGACCCTATAGCCATAAGACTGGCTCCCTGATGGAAATTGAAACTGGGGCCCATTGTGTTGTTCCCTGTTAACTGTGATTGTACCCACTTTTTCAGCAGACGTTGGAGTCAATTTGCCGACGCTGTCACCTTGAGGTTTGCCTATCTTTGCTCATTTTGACTTGCGCATTCGAATTTCTTGCTCTCTGGTCATTCTTTTATCCTTTCTGAGGCATCGAAAACCCCTGTCCGGGGAAGAAGACTCACACATATCTTCCCTAGTTGAGTATTCATACCCATTCTTGGCCCGGAATCCAGAATATTTCTCGCAAACTCGCCGATCCTTCACACTCGAGTTCTGCCTATGTAAAATCCCACTTCATCCTGGTCGACAACACGATTGGCTTCTTTTCCTTCCTCACACGATCGTTCGCTTCGACCGTCGAGCCGACACTTCTTTTCAGCCAAATCCATCTTTTTCTCAGCATTTAGCTTAGCAATGTCATCCAACAACTGTTTCCTGGTCATGATTAGGGTCGACCGCTTGCTTTGGGCCTGATTACCCTGGTCGTCGTCACCAAACAGCTCTTCAGAGTACTGACCCTCTGAATAAGACATCTCCTTGTCAGACTCTCTCTCCTTTGCCTTTCCCTTTCTAGCCTCGGTAGTCAGTCCTCGAATTTTAAGTTTTTGCTAGGGCCAAGATTTTGGAGAACCTGATCTCCCGTTATCACTCGTTCCCAGAGACGACGCCAATGATAAGTCTCAGAATATCTAGGGTAGATTATCGGGTAACATGTATTGAGGGAGTGTGTCAAGCGAATAAGTACAAAGTTCTAGAGAGAGAGAGTACTGAAAATAAATTACTAATGATTAAAAAGTACACTTTTTGGGGAAAATGATTTTTCCTTATATAGTTCCAGTGGTGGGCTCAACTGTCACATGATATGTTTACTCTAATTACATGTTAGCCCCCGTAGTTATATTTATATCTTACATTTTCCATCTTTACAAGTAAGTCCCTATAGATTTATACATTATAAATTAGACCCCTTATTATCCTTGACATTTTATGCCCTTATCATTTACGATTTGAAATTAAAAGCCATTGTTAGTGGCGATTGAAATCGGTATTTCGAACCTGCAGAAAATGTTCGTTAGGATAAAATGGATCAAACCTTTCGCTCTTATTCTCAAAAGCAGTTCTACCTCTATCCATTTTCAAAAGTAATCGATGACAAAAATAAAGCTTTGCCTTTTGGTAGATGGGTCATCGACCTAGTTGTTCATTTACCAAATAATACTATACTCGATGACCACACTTGTGAAACCTAATATTATTATGTGCAAAATATGGCGTTATTGTATTACGGAACAAATTATTGTTATGTTGCAAAATCTAACGTCCCGTAAATTTTTATTACTTTTGTATTGTAAGAGTAAAACGTTAGTCAAATATTAGACTTAGTGGGTTTCAAATAATTTTTTGACCCATGAGTATTAAAAACTAAATTTGATGACCACGTGGGTGAAAGAAGTCGATAAATAACTCAGTTTCATAATTATACTAGGAACACATGATCCATGAAATAAAGGTAGAACCCTTAGAGTTATCTACCAATACGAGAGATACAACCGATATAATTAAATCTTGAAGGAAAGAGATAAAAAATAGAAATAAACTGGTAGCAAACAAAAGGTCCTTTCAAATGAGTAGTTTGGTAGGTCAAATATAATAATATGTGATTGTTAAGCATGTTAGGCGACTGACATATTAATAAGAACGTACATGCTAACACAAATATTTTTTCAAGGATAATAAGGAGTTTAAAAACTTTATGAAAGCTTGGAATGTCATGGTTTGGTCTACCACATTTTTGATATGTACAATAACTTAACAAAAATATTGGTCTCGTTCAAATAAATGGATAAAAAGACCAACCACATATAAATGAATATAAAGAGAATTTTGTTCATGAATACTGATGTAGCGAAGATTGCAGATAAACGAATTTTTCCCAATCGAGGAAGGATGATGTAATGAAGATTGCGGATAAACTGGATTTTTGCTCAGGTATCGGATTTTGATCAAACAGGTACTCAAATTGAATATTTCGACGAGCCCGACAGATTTCAAAACTGTGACTTTTCACAAAGTTCGATACTCAAAATCGACCCGCAAAGCCTTCAAAAACTAGTTTTAATATTTTAACATTAATTTTATTATTTTATTTTATTTTAAAACATTTATGTAATTTCTCTTATTTGGAATTATGGTTTTGGATAGTGCTATATAAAGCATCCTATACCCTATTTTAGTGTCAAACTTTGATTAATAGAATTTTGAGATTATTTCTCTGAGTCTCCTTTATTCTCTAACCTAGGGTTAGGGTAATATCTATTGTTTTCTTCTCTTAATCTTCCGCCACGCCATCAGTTGGTATCAGAGACCAACAATTCCTGCTACGCGGATACATGAATCATGTTCCGGGTACCTATTGATTTAAAGGCTAGAATAGAGAACGATGTCTTTCAGTCTACCTGCACAATTGGAGGAAGAATCTGCAAGTTTGTAATTGATTCAGATATCAATGGGAATCTGATTTCAGAGGAAGCTGTTCAGAAACTGGCGCTGGAGACTGAAGCTCTTCCATACCCGTATATACTGTAAGGACTGATAGAGTACACTGAGGTAACAGTTTCTAAACGCTGTCAAATTGCATTTTCTGTTGGTAATTACAAAGATACAACATGGTGTGATGTAGTTCATATGGACGTTTGCCATCTAGTTTTAGGACGTCCATGGTGATTTAAGAGAAATGCTACTTATGATAGTAGAATGAATCGATACAGTTTTGTGAAAGATGGTTGCAAGTCTATATTGGTTCCATCTAGAGTAGTGTCCTTAAAACCACCATCAGTTGAGGAGTTTGATGCTCATGTTGCACCAGCTAGCGATCTTAGTTGTGATGCTAAAACTGTGTCTGAGCCCGTGTTTGACAAATCGATCTACGACAGGTCTGATGATTAGCAGTGACAGATCTATGAATGAAAATTAGGGGGGGCTATACATATCTTTCGAAACATTTTTCAGCACTTTCACCAAACCTAGTTTTATTGTAAGTTTTGAATGCGTTATCTAGTTCTAAAAACACCAACGTGTTAACTTTAAAAATACAAATTTCTCACAACCAGTACAGCTACAAACCATTGTGAAATAGTCTTCTTCCAACCATTTTGTAAACAAAAATAACATAAGTTTATAAAAATATTTTAGACCAAATCTTTTTCTATTTATTTCTATTTTAATGGTGGCTTTGTTTCAATATTTTAATTTCTCACAAATATTTTAAAAATATCAATTATTCTCTTATTCTATTTCGATGTATTAATTATTTATCATTTTATTTAATTTTTAAATTTGATATCTTTTTAATAATTTACTTAGCTTCCACTTAACTTATTAATCTCTATTTTATTATAGAAAAATAAAATGTGGAAGTTTATTTTAAAATGAATTGTCTTTTCTAGTTATAACAAGTAAAATAATATGAAAATGAAAAATGAAAAAGGAATACGTCGATTTTAAAACAAAATATAAACCACCCTATCAAGTGGTGTGACGTGAGATGAAAGAGCTACTTTTAAAACAAAATGTAAACCGCCCTATCAATAGTGGCGGGACTCGGGATGAAGGGGGCTCCGGTCCCTGCTAGCCCCCGAGTGGCTCCGCCACTGATGATGAGGTCGAGGAGAAGATAGTCGATGATAAGAAATAAAAAACCTCACAAAAAAATTAGAACCTTCGAAACCAATTTTTCGATAAAAAAATAAATTCGAAATCAAAATTTTCATCGGTAGACAAAAATTCATTTCTAATGATCAAATTAGTGAATAAAAATCATATTATTCGCAATATCATATAATTTAAAATCAGAAACAAAAATAATGTTGAAGATGTTTATGGCGAGTATACTGATATATTTAGAGATCATTTCTTAATCTCGTTCCCGCCGCCCAGACGAAAGTAATACTCCCTCCGTTCCACAATATAGGTCGTTTTAGAAAATACAAAAAATTTCACTTTAATTGTCGTTTGGTATTATCAATGCAGCAATTAATTCCTTTTGACCAATGATATTTTATTGTTTGTTTCTTTTTATTAAATTAATAAATTTGACCCAATAGGATTAGATTGCTTCTTGTGTTTTATAGTAGAGAGAAATCATCATTGTATTTATTGGTTTCTACTCCAAAACCTTAAACCTTAAACGACTTATATTACGGAAGGGAGGGAGTACAACAGTATGAAAAGCAAAAGAGTTTAGAACAAACTATTAAAAGACAAAAGAAGATCAGGAGACTGTCAAAAACGGCTGTAAAAAAGGAGGATTTGCCAAAAGAAAAAGAGATATTTTAAAATCAATTTTTCCATCAACAGTGAAAATAAGGTCGCACAGGAAGTTCGAGCACCCAAGGCACGATTATCTTGGATTTCTTCCGAGGAAGAGAGCTAGCCGTCACAGAGGAAAGGTGAAGGCCTTCCCCAAGGATGACCAAAACAAGCCTCACAGACTTACTGCCTTCCTTGGTTACAAGGATGGTAAGACCCACATTGTTAGAGAAGTCGAGAAACATGTATCCAAGCGTCACCAGAAGGAAATAGCAGAGGCTGTTACAATCATTGAGACTCCCCCATGTTGATTATTGGTGTTGTTGGGTATGTCAAGACTCCTCGTGGCCTACGTTCTTTGAACACTGTTTGGGTACATCATCCTAATGAGGAAGTCAGAAGAAGGAGAAGTAAGGTTCTACAAGAACTGGGCCAAATCCAAGAAGCAGGCTTTCACCAAATACTCAAAGCAGTACGATGCTGAAGAGGGTAAGAAGAAATCACATGGTTGTGATACAAGATTGGGTTGGCATGATTATATGAAGATGACAAATTTTGTGGGCTCTAAAACTGGGTTTTTACTGGATGATACTGCTGTGTTTAATACTTGTTCATGTGCAGCTAAGATATTCAATGAAATGTCAGATAAGAATTCTGTTGCGAGTTCGAGTAGGATTTCATGGTATGCACAGAGAAAATGCAAGGGAGAAGCATTTTTGGTGTTGAAAAGAATTATTGCAGTAGATGAAAACTCTTTCGCAAGAAAATAAATTTTTGGTCTTGCCGAAGTTGATTGGACTTCCAGATGCAGACATGAAGGCAGATAGATATGAATATGAAAGAGATGCTAGACTGTCTCAAGTCGTTGAGAGTTTGAAACGTTTATCCCAAGGAGTTCCATTCATTGAAAAAATACAAGCATCTGATGGTTCATGGTATGGAGCGTGGGCTGTTTGTTTCACATATGGTATATGGCTTGGAGTGACAAGTTTGATGGCCGCTGCAAAGAAATTTAAGTACTGTTCTAGCATTCGTAAATCATGTGATTTTCTGTTGTCCACACAGCTTATATCAGGTGGTTGGGGAGACAGATATCTTTCTCATGTAGTCAATACGGCATGGGATTTATTTGCTCATATTGGGGTTGGCAGCCTGAGAGAGACCCAACACCGTTGCATAGGGCATACAAAAGCTTGATCAACTCGCAGAGGAAGAATGCTAGAATGAGCATAATTTTTGCTTTATTTCGACAACAGTCACTCTTAAAAAAGAATTGTGCCACCTTGCTGCTTTGGTAGATGGACGAAGGATACAAAATCACATATTAAACGAGATTATTCGAACATGATTTTATGGATCAGGCGCGGCCTCTGCAGTAGACGTAACAAATCATGGAACACATAATACTTCTGCAGAAGTCGGACACCTAATTAACTACACTACTTTCATCGGATTAGCTTGCGAAGACTATCATAGTTTTTTTTGTACTGCTAGTTTACTGTGCTTAGTTAGCTCTGCGTCTGAAGATCCAAGCAAG
Organism: Limnanthes douglasii subsp. nivea; assembly: GCA_036936605.1. Classification (NCBI taxonomy): domain Eukaryota; kingdom Viridiplantae; phylum Streptophyta; class Magnoliopsida; order Brassicales; family Limnanthaceae; genus Limnanthes; species Limnanthes douglasii. Next base: position 162,547,125 of record JAUPFV010000005.1, on the reverse strand, counting down.
CTCGTTGTCAACAAACTTTGTAGGGTGCACACCAATGTATTGATACGTCTTTGGTTGGGTGCACCAATGTTTGTGCTTAGTTATCTCTGCGTCTTAAGATCCAATAGCTCTTTGATATTGTTTGTGAAAGACATTGAGACGTCTTTGGTTGGGTGCACCACTGTATATTCTGCCTTAAAGATTTAGCTAGCAAATCTGTCTGAAAATGTTGTTAATCCTATTGTATTCCAAATCCAGTTGTTGCAGAAACATCCAAAGTTGAAAACGAACCGGATGAACTTGCTAAAAGCAGGGTTGAGTTGCTAGCTCCACATGAAGCAGTAATCGAACAGCTAAACTGTAAATATCATCAGCAGTTAAAGTTGGAGGAAACCAGTCCCTATGATATAACAATTTCCGTTCAAAGGCGAGTTCATTTAGCAGAAGTTGAACTGCCACAGGGAAAGGGCATTCACTCAATACCACCTTCGCTTTCAGATTACTATACTGCTGCACGGAGTAGAAGAAAGAAAATCTCAATCTCACAGGCCGATTTTCAAGTTCTAGGATTGAGAAGGTGTCTAGCAACTATTGAAAAGCACCTTAGAACTCTGATATTTCATGGTATAGAATTTTTTCTTATAAGATTATCAAGACAAGAAGAAAAAGAAATTGAAGGCCTTATACAAAGACATGGTGTTTTTTCAACCTTCGTTTTGAATTCGAGGTCAAATTCTTCCCAACCGGGGAAGGATGATGTAGCGAAGATTGCGGATATTCGAATTCTTCCCAACTGAGGAAGGATGATGTAGCGAGGATTGCGGATAGATTAGATTTTTGCTCAGGTGTTGGAATTCGGTCAAATAGGTACTAAATTTGGTCAAATAGGTAATCAAATCGAATATTTCGACGAGCCGTCAGATTTTAAAAATATGACTTGTCACAAAGTTTGATATCCAAATTCGACCCGCAAAGCCTTCAAAAACCAGTTTTAATATTTTAGTATTAATTTTATTATTTTATTTTATTTTAAAACATTTATGGAATTTCTCTTATTTGGAATTAGGGTTTTGGGCAGTGCTATATAAAACATCTTATACTCTATTTTAGAATTTTGATTAATAGAATTTTGAGATTATTTCTCTCAATCTTATTTATTCTCTAACCTAGGGTAGGTTAGGGTAATATCTATTGCTTTCTTCTTCTAATCTTCCGCTGCGCAATCAAATACTGCGCAATCAAATACACAAACAAATATATGTATTTCTGCAATTGAACAACGAATAGGTAACATTATCGTTGTTGGAAAATATTTAATTGCAGTTAGGAAAATCCAAGCCCCCAAGGGGTAGCCGAGTTGGTTGAGTATGGCATTCTTATGACCATAAGGTCATGAGTTCGAGTCCCTCTACATACGCTTTCTCGGCTGAGCCTGTCACCTTGTGTGGTTTACCTTCTGGCGTTGGTTTACAGGCTATCGCGTCAGACTGAGGGTTTACCGTGTGCGCACTCATTGCACTCTGAGTAGCGGCTGCGGGTTCCCTCCGGAAAAAAAAAGTTAGGAAAATCCAAATATTAATGTAGCAAAACTAATTATAGTAGTTTTCTTGTGTTATCATTGATAACAAAAATGGTATAATTTAATTGCAAACCTATTGTATTTTATATTTGTGAAATATGTTTAATTTGGGGTGGAAGATGTGCACGTTAGCATAAAAAGATTCGTTTTTTGAAAAATATCGTTGTTTTGCTTGCGATGCGACATTCAACTATATAAATATATTTCGAAACTCTTTCATGGATACTGGTTTGTTTGCGATGCAACATTCAATTATATAAATATATTCCGAAGCTCTTTCACGTATAATAAACATATAACCCGGAGTTGACTTTCTTGTGTAAATGCAACAAGTATAATTAGAGTCAACATGTCTTTTCAACATCTTATCAACAATATACTTCTAATTAATAGAATATTTTTCATCTTTTGTGTCGTTGAGCGAAACTGTTTCTTATGTTTCCAAACTATTAGAACACCTTTACATATATATTGTAATTTATCTAAAACCAAGTTTACAACGAACCAATGTAATATTTTTTAGGTACGAGTACTACATATTTTGAATGAAAAAAGTAATTTATGTATTTCACAAGTAATGGATAAGTTCATGTTTTAAAATGTAAAAAAGTTCACATTTTTGAAGTACAAATATTTCAGATTTCGTAAATGTAATTATAAAAAAATTAAGTACTTTTTAAGTCAAATATGTTATGTTTTTTCTCATTAAATTCATATGCATCAGCCTCACATTAAATATGTCCATCTAATACTATTTGGTTAATGATTTCAAACACGACCTCATTAATAGTACCATAAAATTATTTACGTATAAACTCTCAGCTTGTTTATACAGTAGTGAGTAAGGTCAAGTACGTGCAAGTTATCTTGCTTGTAGATTTTTTTTACCCAGATCCAGAAGCATATCGACAAGGTGAATACAATAAAACCGATACATTTTTCAAAATACCGCACAAACTTATGCGTTATGGTGTTTTGTGTCATGGTAGCCGCCATTCTAAAAAACCTATTTTTTAGTTAATTCAAACCATGAAATAACTATGATAGATCTAATTCAACTTTATCATTAGGATTGCATTTATAGTCGAGATATGATAGTGTAATGATAAAAGAATCAACATTCAATAATAAATAAAGGATAAGTGGGAAAATGTTAAAGGCATATGTTTTACACGGCTATATGTTTGTATTTCACAAGTTATATAGTATTAAGATGTTTGCATTTGCTAGATGGTGGTAAAATAAGTCCTCATATAAGACACTTCACAAATATAATCAAATGAAGCTCATATTTTATTTCATACGTGATGGTTGTCTACCTGCTTCACCACCACATAACTGTTACATAAATTATAAGTTTTTTGCAAATGATTATATCGAACAACAGAATATAATGGTGTGTACATAACAAATTGTAGTCATAGTAAAAAAAATATAAAACAAAATATTACTATACAAATGGCTACCAATGCATGTAAAAAAAATCAATGATAAAGGAATGTGATATAGTCTTCATTATAACTGATGATTCAATGATGGATTAGGGAATATATTTGGGATGTTGTGCCAGATGTGACTAGAGAGAGAAAGTGTAGAGAGATAAAGGAGGTATCGTAAAAATAATATTCAATCCCCTTTTTTAGGCAAGTGGGTCACCCTTTTATACTAGAATAAGGCGGACCCATTTAAGCTCTTAGTGGGCCGTTCGTTACATTTTAACGAGGCCCCTCATCTATTTTTATCTTTACATATTGGTCCTCGAAGTAGTCTGAACACTTTATCAATTACATTAAATGTCGTTTATAGCATTTTAAACCCTATGACTTGAATCGGCGAATTCCGCCCTCATCAATAACTACCATAGAAGTCTCGGTAGGTCATAGACATTGTTCGGTGCACAACTCTCAGTTGTTGTGTGACTGTATTTTCACGATCACGTAAATGTATAACTCAGTGTCTACGAGTTCAGAGTGCATCAAACTGCCACCTCGTAGACTGAAGACCCTTTTATGCTCCTCATGGACTGTAAATAAGTGACAATCAAATTGTATCGCTACACTCGTACATAGTCATTTCAGGTTTTTTTGGGAGCTTATCTCTTATAAAAAGCGTCGAAATACCTTTTTAAGCATCTGAACTGGCGAACTACTTATTCCATATATTATGTATGCAAATGATTTAAGTCAATTATATTTTTATAATACGAGGCTACTACATACAATGGAAAAATCTCATGGATGGCTACATACAAATGGAACAAAACCTGGAAAACCATGAAAGATAATCGGAAAATAAATTTGTATGTTACAACTTTGTTTCCTAACATTCTGTAAGTAAATAAAAGTATGTTTTTCTAATAAAAGTTCTCTTATTTCGTAAATAAGTTGATTATAAATTGACAAATATACTTTTACTCATTTTTCAAGTAAGGGGTGCAACTTACTTCAGAATCGTCTATGTGGCTCAACTAAAACTTCCATTCTGTTTGGACCTAAAGTAGGCATTAATACAACAAATATCCTATCTTTTTATTGATGTCAACTCATGTGCGTAACCCGAGCGTATGAAGGAATATAAAATAGAAAAGTTGTCAATGATCCGTGTATTTAACATAACTGGAAAACCGCACATGGTCTTTGTTTCGTGTTCTAACGCTTCTCCCAAACGATTATAAATATGGGTCAATATGCAAACACATAATCTTTAAAATTACATACCATCAATAATTTTGAGGAGGATTACATACTTAGTCTTGAGTCTTTTGACTTATATGTGATTTTTGTCAGCAAATATAGGGCATCCAAATAAATACACTAATACGACTGAGTCATATGGTTCACGTCGTCATTGGTAAGCTCAAGGTTGTTTTGTGGTATACATGATTGCTAAATATCGTGTGTGTATAATTCTAATTGATTCCAATATCGTTGTATTTTCTAATATTCTCATCTAATTCTTTGTAGTCTACACCCAATATACTGTTAACCCGAGGATAAAGCTCTACTTTGGGATAATTTCTGAAACCTTTATAATTTTATCGGTGACCCTCAATTCGATAATAGCATGCACATCATCTAACGTGATGATCATTTCACCGACCAGAAATGAAATATATTAGTATATGAATGTCACCTCTCTATGAACACCTCACTAGTAAGAGCGTGCACACTAAAATTAGCCAAAAGGGTTTATAAGACTCCCAAATGGCAATACATTAAAATGGGCCCGTAATCTTGATGTGCAAGACTCTATGATCTTAAGCTCGTAATGAGTATATCATAGTATGCTTATCTCTTACGACATAAATACAACATATATTACCTATTTTAGAATAAAATTAGCAAATGTAGCATATTTGATGATATGTTACACAAGTGTAATATACTATATCTCGCAAATGTAAAATTTGCATTTATTATTACCTTGTATTTAACTATTTGTAGGCCACAACTGTTTTGAAACTCGAAAATAGTTTAGGTATTCGAGTTAGAGAAAGAACCATTATTTATGTAGTTGTTCCAATTCACGGCTCAGAAGACGAAGATTTTTTTATCTTATAGTGGAACTTGAGATGATCCAATAATTGGAACAAGATTGATATAATCTACCGATTTAGGTTATATGGATATACTAGTTTAGTCTTGAATCATGATTCGTCTCGTACCCGACCAACATGATCCATAATTTGAAAAAAAAATTATACAACCAACTTAGCTCTAAACACACACACAAACAATGTTAGAAAAAAACATTGTTATCATTTTATAGCATATATAGAACAAGTTTTGCACACTATCAATTAAATTTTCATGTGTATTAAAGTAGGTTTCCTAAATAATGTCATCTAGTATAGTAATACTCGGCTAGGCTAGGAAATGGTAAAAGCAAGCATCAAAAGTTAATATTTCATTATGTTTCCATGACGACACAAAACAACAAATGGAACATAAAAAAACTAACAAATAATGTTAAAATGATAAAAAGAAATTGCCTGAACTTTAAAGATATATTAAATTTTACTTTTGAAATAAATGGTAAATTACGTATCATTTTGCATGTATATGCAAGTCTAGGTTTCCTAGGTATTACTTTCCTAGTATTTTGCAACATATATACTACACATTTTATCGATTATTCATGTAAGGTTTTGCATGTGTATCAATATAGGTTTAGAAAATATAGACATATAGTATAATATTCTTGAGCTAGGTCAGGAAATGATAAGAACAAACATCTAAATTAACATTCCACCAAAACATTCTCACCATAGACAAAACAACAAATTTGTTATGAATAAACCAACAGATCAAGAGTTAGAATAACAAAATATAACACGTCATCTATGCATTGATATACACTTTTAATTTTCCAGTTTAGTGTAGTGAAATACTATATAAATTTTATAGGAACAAGGTGATTATATTTCCAAATTTATCAGAAATATATTGAAATACACCTACAAATGTGCTAGGATCTAATGATTTCTGATGATACATGCAAAACATAGTATGATTTATGTTATGAAATTGTCTACTTTACCAAAACATGTATTGTCTTCGAATATATTATATTTTGCAAGACATGTGTCACTTACGTTTGATAATTCAAATTCATTATGAATTTTTGCACCTAAAATAGCATATGTTTCGCAAACAACTTTATACCAAAACACTTTATTCATAAAAAAACCTAACATATTACTTGCAAAACTATATATATATATATTAAGTTTCACAACTCTATTTTTGATAACCTTGGATAAAGACCGTGATATATAACCATTGGACCTCTACAAATTGGACCTCTACAAATTTTTAGAATATTATCTTATTCATCAAAAAAATATCTGATGTTGAAAAACTTGTGCTTTCGGCTTCCTCCCCATAAGGTTAGCAACGTTATAACCCTCTTTTGTTAACCTGATGATCAGTTGAATTAGTCCAAAGACAAGTAGGTGGTCTATAACATTTAGAAACATAATACCAAAAGTTTTTTAACCGAAAATAGGGAAACTCCTCATGAATAAAGAGTATTAATTTAGAGTCGGCCTTTAGCACAGCATAATAGAAATTTACAAGCATTCCTGCTTAAGACTTGGCTACAATCTAAACTTATTTAGATCACTCGTTATCTAACGTTTCTTGGAATTTAATACTCTCTTGGAATGATAAATCCAAATACTGCTACAAGTTTTCCCATTTGGTCAATACTTTAGCCGTCCATTTATAATGTTCAGTTTTCTCAGTTGTTCGATGAATAATTTAGTCTTTCAAATTAGCAGTAAAATCTTTCGAATGATATTGAAAAACAAATTTGGAAACCATAGTTAGATTAACAAACGTTGTTATTGTGCCACCACCAAAGACTTAGACAATAATTCTTTATTTAGATGAATATTGGTTTCCTTCTTATATCGCAACTTAGCTTCCAATATATCTTGAGTAACAGTTTCGACCTGCATTCAACTCCTTATCGACATTATTTTCTTGATATGATATTTATAGATTCTTTTAGCTTCAAATTCGACTGCCAACATAACCTTCGTTTCTAAACTATCCTCAAAGGACTCCACAATGTTCTCCAACGATGGTTAAAGACCTGAAGCAGGAAAAGTTGGTCAATTATAATCTTGGTGAAGCAAAGCAAAATAATTCACTATAATATGCACATTTACCACATTTTAGCTAAATATATGATATTTAAAAATTAAGTGAAGAAAGTGATAGCTGAGGCTTACTTATTTATTTTTCTCTTGACTAAGTACAAAGTAAACAAATGCATCTTTTTGTTGGCTAAAGCTATGAATTGTTTAAGAAGATGAGGGATATGGTCTAGGAAATATTTTGAAGTTGCAACATATGTTAAACCATTAACTAGTCCAATAAATACATTCACACCAGATGTGTTGACTTCATAAACATGATGGTTTGCACCTGGTACTAAAGTATGAGTTTTTTTAAGATTCTTCTCTATAATATTCGTAAGATCACCATCATATTGTGAAAAAAATCAGGATTAACAACAAGAACTGCGTCATTTGAAGCTTACATCGCTTTAGCAGAAGTCTGCATCATCTGCACCTTCTCTAGCCTTCGGTTGATCATCATTTTCAGAAGAGTCATTCCTAATTACAGAAGTATAAGCACCCAAATTTTCCTTAGTTACAACCACATGTTTTTCGACAATCTTTGTTGCATCGACAAAAATAATGGCTTTAGATGCAGTCTTCGACATTGCAGGAGATGAGGATGTTACCTTGCCAAAAGTTGCATAAATCATGATCCGTTATAAGTCATCGTCAAAATCAAGAAAACATCAACATGTATTACTGACAAATGATCTACGTTTAGGGTTTCACATAACTTTGTGTCCGGTGATGAAGAAGTGCTTTTAATATAATCACTGAGAGAATGAACATCATGAGGAACACTAGTTTTAGGGTTTTCATTATCTGAATCATTGCATTCGTGATGCATAAAATGACTTGCACTTTTCTTTTTTTTCCATTATTTAAAATAAACTATAAAAAAAAAAAAAATAGCAACAAATTGAAGTTGGTAAAAATAAAATAAATAAAAAATTTAAATCTTCAAAATAAAAAATTACCTAAAATCCAGAGTTCTTTTCACATCTTCAATTCAAATCTTGTTATAGTGATTAGAGTAAATAATACCCTGTATAAAAAAAAATCTATCTATAAAGAATAATAAAAATATGAAGATCTTTAAATTTTCTAATCCAATAGCTTAAATGATTATGTAAATCAATAAACAAATATATTTTAAAATATGATTAAAATGTAAAAATAGTTAATAACAATACGGACTCTTTAGGGAGAGATAGTTCATCGAGTAAAAGACGTTTTTCAATTGTAATTTTTCAACTATCCACTTTACTTTAGTGATAAACTCAATTTCAATAAAATTAATCTCTCACGCCTATCAAAAAGGCATAATCAAATGACTATCTATATAAAAAAACAATCGTATCTTAATCAAAAATAATTAATTAAACAACTATCATCCAATACTTTTTAACTAATAAAATATGTGCCGCTAAATTGAATAGTCAAATTAACGAGTTACTCTCGCTTAAACAACTAATTACTGCCGTTTAGAACCCGACCGTACCCATAAAACCAAGCCTACCCATGATGGCCCTTCACTGTTATATGAAATCAATCCTTTGATTTTCTTGATATTTTATAATCAACCAAATATTTGAGTTATTGTTTTTTTAAATTGAATGCGTGAGGACAAATAACGTATACATGCAGCTGTACGGTGTTTTAAATAAATAGTTAAGTACATATTTAAGAAGATACGATGAAACTTCTAATTTATCAAAATCATGTCATCATTTTAAGATCTGGTGTCCTATTAAAATTTTAATAAAGCAAAAATAATTTATACTACAAATTTTTCACCTTTTGGTATTTGATGGGCACAAGCATTTATTTTTATAATTACTATCAATAATGTTTTTGTCATATTTTATTTCAGAAATAACTTTAGTTTCAAAGCTGCAAACCATAGTTTTCACCTCTAAATCTAAATAACAAATAATTAAAATTAAACTCTAGACCAAAAACAAAACTATAAAATTAAATTTTAATTCTGATATTAATCATAATTTTAAATATTATATTCATAAAATAGTTTTTCTTCGAAAAATTAGAATTAGAATTTAGGATTTACAATTTAAACTTCAAATTTGAAACATAAATTTATGCACATAATATTTTCTTTTTTAACATTTTGTTTGTAAGTATTTAACCTATTTCATCGTATTAATCGGTAATATTGTTTGGATATATATATATATATATATATATATATATATATATATATATATATATATATATATATATATATATATATATATATATATATTATTTAAATATTTCAATAAAAATATAATTATTAGATTATTTTTATTTTTAAAAATAATAATAAAACAGTTTTTAAGCTTAATTAAAAGAATGCGCAATTGCGTTTTATATTATATTTTGTCTTTGTTTTTATTAGTTTAGTTAGCTCATATTCGACAAATTATGGCACAATTTCAATTATTCAATTCTCATGTTCTTACCAATGATTTTACAAACTTAATTATTCATTTTACGCAAATTCATTTAGCCCGTATTTTGTAAGTTTAAC